>KV921028.1:1493-100342 GCA_002081555.1 Protostelium mycophagum | reverse complement strand
AGAACTCATAAAGACACACATCATAATAGTGAAAGGAAATTTCATTTATTCTTCAAAGGAAAGATATCACCAAAATAAAAATTCTGTAGTTTCAGCCATAAAATTCCGTCGTGGGCAGCATGCCTGATGATTGACCAGGCGACAACAGACAAGGCCAAAAAGTGCCTGTGGTACTGTGCTGGCCGCCAAAAAAATATCAAGTTTGTCTTTAAATAGATGTTTGATGTGCGAGGTGGAACTTTAAATGAGACACATTGACAACTTCAGTTTATCTCTGAGCAAATTTCACAAACTTTCCCCAATTTGTCTGCGGCATAGCATTGAAAACAGATACCCTACTCTCAGCATGTATCTGGATACAATAACATACCATAAGATAGAACTCATAAAGACACACATCATAATAGTGAAAGGAAATTTCATTTATTCTTCAAAGGAAAGATATCACCAAAATAAAAATTCTGTAGTTTCAGCCATAAAATTCCGTCGTGGGCAGCATGCCTGATGATTGACCAGGCGACAACAGACAAGGCCAAAAAGTGCCTGTGGTACTGTGCTGGCCGCCAAAAAAATATCAAGTTTGTCTTTAAATAGATGTTTGATGTGCGAGGTGGAACTTTAAATGAGACACATTGACAACTTCAGTTTATCTCTGAGCAAATTTCACAAACTTTCCCCAATTTGTCTGCGGCATACAAGGCACTGCAATTCTTTACCGCAACCCGTGGTAACTGACGTGAAATTAACGTGCGGGCTGCCGAGGGTTTGAGCCGGCTTGCAGTGCCTTGCTCTAATGGAGTTAGCAGCATCTTTGAAGTTAGTTTCCATTGCTCTGAATTTTTTCTTAAATTCTTTGTTGTCCTCCTTGATTTTCTGTTGATCCTCCACCAATTGGTTGAGAAGCTTTATCTGCCAAACATTCTCGTAGGTAGGTGTTTTAGAAGATCTGATCTTTCGTATATCCTCTAGTGGGAAGAAGATCATGCAAGAGTCTTCTGGATTCTCAATACACTCTACCCATTCCCTCGCTTTTTGTGGAGAGATCTTTACAGCTATGCTGTTCTGGTCCAGGAAATTGGTAAATCACACAGTACGGTATTATTACTCACTGTCTTGGGAACTATCTTAGAAACCTTATCTTCCTTTATTTTCTCCTCTTTAGTTCTCTTCACTTGAGGATGTATCTCAATGGCTTCCGGTTTCTTCTTGCTCATGATTCTCTCAAAATGGCGGGATCCGTGTCACATATCACCGTACTGTCATCGCACATCATGGTATTTTTACTTATACTTACTATTTATCTTCCAGACGTTCTTATAGACAGGTTCCCTATTTGCTTTGTCAAAATATCAAAAACCTTTTCTTCGCGCCAATGCCAGGTTTTGGCACCATAGAAAACCATCGGAACCGGAGATCACCCATTTTCGGTGTTTTCGGAGTGGTGCTGATGAAGAAGATTGATGATGAATCAGAGACCTCTTTCCTCACAAAGGGATGTTGAGCGCAATCCCGCAACACTGAAATAATAAACATCTCGTCAATCTATTCGTCAAATCAGATGATGCGAACTTCGCGTTGTAGGAGGAGATTGGCTGACCAAATCCGTTTTTGCGAGTGAAACAACACTTTTTTTCTTCACATTTTATTAAATTGAATGCCTTATGTACCACCCTGCTAAATTGAAACTTCATCATCTCTTTTGAAGAAGTCTGTGAAAATTTAGATTGCTTGATTTACTGTTGACGATGCAACGCAATTTATCTTTTGCTTTGGTTTTTGATGTCCGCGAGGTGGTCTGAGATGAATCCTTGTTTTCATTCTGTCTCTTTATAGTAGGCTCTGTAACAGGATCATCCAGTGTGATATTCAATCCTTGTACAGAGCTGATGAATGTCAGACTGCACAACATATCTATGTGTACCTATTCTCAGAAGGGGCAAAGATGGAGTCGAGAAACTTATCCAGTTCTGAGAAGGTGTCTCGCTTTCATGATTGTTAACATCATGTGTTTCGAGGAGTTCTTGGAATTGCGGACAAATGTGTCAATTTTAACAGCTGAATGTGCCTCTACAGCAAAGATAGATACAATTACATATCGGTTTTATTTGGATTGTTTTTTTTGGTCCATAATCTAATGTTTAGTATGTCCTCCTTTGACCTTAATAACAGCTTCTATATGTGCGGAATACTCTGCATAAGACACCTACACTCTTTTTCACTCCATTCTTACTCCACCCTGTCCCATAATTCCTCAGATTATTCTTTATAATTATAAACTCCAATGATAGAGAATAGTGAGTCAATCAAATTGATGCAAATGATGTGTATTAGTTAGAATTAGTGTTGCCTCTGTGCAAGACCACGTTCTGGAGAGTTCCTGGGAACTGGGGGTTCTCCACGAAGACGCTCCATGTGTCAATGGAGACAGATCCTGCTGGAACTGAGAAGTTGAAGACGGTCTCCTGTCCCATCACAATGTTCTCGAATTGTTGCTGTAGAGGTCATTCGAAAGTCGGCAAAATCGAATGAATAATTACCACTCCGTTTTCCCAGACAATGTTGATCAAGACTTCGCGATTGGGGGTGTTGTGCTCGAGAGTAAAGGTAACATTAGCACTCTTTTTGTTGTCGGCGAGGTCGTATCTGGTCAGCTTGACAGACACCTCCTTCTCAGTGATGTATGTTGATGGAGTGCCCACAGTGTAGTTGGGAGATACCCAAGTGTCTTGAAACTTGCCGTCTGAGCAATCGTTAAAAATGAATGTGTGTGGAAACTCACTCTTTCTTCCGATGATCACAAAAGAGAAGGTTGATGAATTGTGTGTGTTGAAGTTGACTGGACTAAGGTCGATAGGGGCATGTTCTAAATCGATCTCGGTTCCATCACCGGTTCTCTGTGATTCGTCAACACTATCGATCTCTTTGCCATTTCACCTGATGCATAAAGTAGGCGTCTGCATTGTTGACGCAGTTTGAGTTTCCTACAAGCCAGGTGTTGGCGACGAACCGTCTTGGGACGCTTGGTTGCTTTCTAACATCGAGAAACTTAAAGTCACATTTCTGCTTCTTGGAAAAGGCAGACGAAGCAACAGCGACGGTGATCAAACATAGAAGAAGTAGAGCCTTTGCGTGCATCTTGATGGTTGTGAATCTGATCTTCTCGGTTGTTTTCGATTGTGGAAGTCCTTTCGGCAATGTCTTTCCAGCCTTCGCCCTCGCCGATGTCAGATGAAAAAGTGGATAGCTTTTCTTTCATCGAAATTTCTCATTCTAGATCACGTGATCTTGACGTGAGTTGACGTGAGGATGGCATCATGTCGATGATGATCAGCAGACACAGATGGAGACACATACCAAAACAATTTTATCTCTTGAACTCGATCCTTTTGTATCCTTGCGTCTCCCAGAGCTGACAAGTGAAGGAGATGGCCACAAATAATGCTCCCAGCGAATTAGCCGCGAAAACGGTGATCTCATACCATTCATGCGTGTACAGAAATGCGCAGATGATGGAGATGATGAACAGCCCCAAGTTGATGAAGACTGTTGCGTATCTACAACGAGTCAAATCGTTTCAGACATTTTTAAACTATTTTTTTACATACAAATATCACAACGGAAAGCCGGAAATTAAAATCACAAAAACATTTTACAACTCACGGTTGCATACCGTGAATTCCACGTTAGTTAACGCATTATCTGAATATGAAAATCGAAGGAAATGTGTCACCTGACATAAACAGACTTGAAAACTGCACATAGCCCCGTTGCCATGCCGCCCGATACGAACCAGCTATACGCCCCCGATAAATTCCCGACATATGACAGGAGCAGCGTGTTCATGCAGGCGGATAGTGACACTTGCAATGCACAGAGAAAGATGGCAGAATGGTACCAACTGTGTCTGTCAGTTTTTTCGAAGAATTTTCTGATGTTTTGTGGCTCCATCGGCGGTTTTTGGTGATGGAGAAGTGAATTTTTTTGGTCTTTATGGCCCCGCCGAGCTTTAAAAAAGATGGAGAAGCGGTGGATTTTTCCAAAAGAGTTTGATTTCTGCGGTTTTTTTGTTTTTTGGAGAAGTATTTTTTTTTTTCAAAAAAAGAGACAAGTATTTCCCATAAAAAATTTGATATTTTGTTTGAATATTTAGAGGCTATGTCTTGGGAGACATCCGCAACTCATCAAAGGACCTTCCGATATTTTCACTGACAAAGAGTCAAATATGTACCTTGTCGCTTCAGGCAAAACTTTGCTTAGTGTCAGGGGCTCAAACTTGTGATGATTGAGAAGAAAATAGATCCGGCGCCAATGTGCTGTCGTTTTTGGCAGTGAAGAGATGGCGATAAAGCCTGGTCGTGTCAATTCTCCACGAAATTTCCGAGAAATAAATGAGATTCAGAAAATCTCGTGAAATTCCATATCTGAATAAAATAGCAGAAAATTCAAAATCATTTACAAAGATTCCTCGAAAAATTAAAAAAATTCGTAATATCCCACAAAAAGATCCAGAAATTTCCCGGAAAACTCACCTAAAACTCCCGACTGTACGCACAGATTTATCGTCTTGCTGTTCGGATCCTCAAATGCCAGCGCCACCAACAATATCGTCCATGAAAACAACAACATATAACACAGTGCCGACGAGGCGATGAAAATTCCAGCCACAAGGCTCTGATGCTTTGTGCGCAGGAAAATGCGGTCAGCCTTTTTGTTGAAGGCAGAGAGAAGAGTGACGGCCGCCAGGCAGGTGAGGCCGTAGGGGGCGTAATAGATTGACTTAGAGGCTAAGACAAAGAGAAGGACGAGGCCGTTGTTCGTGACCCACTCTTGATCTTCGCTGCGAAATTTCGATGAGATTTCGAGGAAAAATAATTCGAAAGTGAAATAAAATGATGTTAAAAATAAAATCGAAAAATTATAAAGAAAAAATATTGAGGCAAAAATTCTACTGAAAATGATGAAAATAAAATCTCAGCCAAAAAATAAAATAAATCAACTGACCTTGCGCGCTGCATGGCGACTTCAATGGGTTCTGACTGATGCATGAGGTAGTTCCTCTCAGTGATCTCTCTTGCTCTTATTTTAAACAACAATTTCCAAAATAAATATATGATGATCACGGCCAATGGCATCCCGCAGAAGGTGATGCCGACCACAAAGGAGGTTACGGTGTACCATTGTAGTCCTGGACTTGTGATGGACACCTTCATTTCGTCAGTTTCTATGATTATTTATAATCGTCATGTCTGAATCGTTGGTGTCATTTCATCATCGATTGTGTATTGCCGACTCCTAATTAGGAGTCTTTCTCAAGTATAATGATGAGATTAAACCTACCGCATGTGGGCTGTTGGCCGGCTGCATATCACGAGGCACCCAACAGAGAAAAATGTAACCGGGCGAAAATACATTCATTGTGAGATTTGTCCACGACGATTCTAGACGAGCGAACTTCATGTCTTGCCACCTGAAAAATAAACAAGAATGTCATCTATAAACATTAAGAGACATCACCTGCCGATATTAAGGGTGACATTGATCTCGCCAGAGACGGCCATTCGGGATCTGAAGAACATGTAAACATCAACATCACCAACAGTGGATACTCACTCCTCACGAAGACACTGCACCGGTGCGGGGACAGTGGCATATACCTGCATTGCCTGAACAGGGCCCTGTTGCTGCGATGATACGGTTTTGCAAAACGTCTTGCAATAAATGGCTTTGTTTATCCTCAAGTCTCTCAGTTCAGAGACGGCATCAAAGATGAGATAGACGCCCGGTGCGAGGAGAAGCAAACTACAGAGGAAGATAACACACAGACAGAGCCGTGTGGGGATCTGTTCAGCCTCCACCATACGTCTATTGTCCTCTTATGTTTCTGATGTCGGGTTGTGAAAAAGGTAATTGTAAAATCACATCATCAGATACCGAGGATGGAGCAGCTGTGGATCTCAATCGTCGTGCTGGTACTGATCTGCTCTTCAAGTGCTACTGTTGATGACGCCCCTATCCTTTCGAAAGGTTTTGCTTATGGTGATCTCATTAGAATGTCCAGACGAAGCCAGAATGTTCAAGTAATCGAATGCCATCCGATTTTAACGTGATCTTGATTCATATATAGGTTGCCACAGAGTATATGGACATATTAGCGCAGTATTGTCCACATTATCGAGTTAGAAAATCAATCAAGCTTCCAGTTAGCACCGAAAAAGAATTTGCAGCGGTAACGTTCAGTAAAGATCTCAAAATGTGTGTAGTCCAACACGAGATCTTTAACCAACAATTGTTAGGAGTTTTGCTTTTGATGACAATAGAATATTAACACCTATGATCTCAGTGAGTGACCCTACCGGCGTACACTTGGAATCTCTGAAGTTTGTCTTCTCTTACTCTGCTGATCAGGTGACAGATCCATTTATATTTTTTGTTTCAATGAAGTCTGATCTTGTAAAAACAGCTTCTAGACGTAACATGGAAGACACATTGTGAGTCTCATATCATCATTTCTCCTCTCATCCGTCACAGATAGCAGAGCTGATGAGAGGAGAGATCCACCGACACATCTATATCTATATTACGAATGGGAAGAGCACTCTGAGAAGCACTTAGACTTTGCAAAAGACTTCATCTTGGTAATCAACTTCTTTTTCGCCGGGCTCTTCTTCATGTATATAAGCACAGACATCATCAAACAATCGTAAGTCTTTTTTATTTTTTTTATACTTTTCCCTCTTTCTTGTACTTTTTAAATTTTTTTGAAAGAGTTAAATAAAAAAATCAAAATTTCTCTTCCCAATTCTTAACATAAACAATCGCGGTAGTTACCGTGATGCTTTCTGTGCAAGCAATTTTAAGTGACAAAGACAACCACAGAGAAGATGAATACAATCTTGCTTCACAAATAATTTTTGCACGTTACCATAGAAACACGGTTCGCTAACCGTGAATTTCACGGTAGCACCTATCAAAATTGTGCAATATTAAGATTTTTCAGAGAAGATTACCGCTCAGTCGCCCTTGGAAAAAAGGATGCCGAAGACGAATAAACATATCAGATGGCATGATATCATCACGTTAAAACTCTCGGTAATTACCGTGTTTGTTACCGCGATCTCGGGGTCCACGTAAAAATCGCCGAAATTCACGTCATTATTTCATTCAAAAAAATGTGGCATATTTATTTTGCATAAGCCTCTCCGGTAACACTGTGAACAGTCTTCTTCTCTCAAAGTCGTATTCGGATGGGAGTAAGGCGGGGGTCCGAAGGGGGGTACGTGCAATAACCCAGGGGCCCTCCCGGGGGGTGGCTGGTGACGTGTCAGACGAGAGGCAGGTCTCTGCCATAGTGCAGCAAAAATCATGTTCACGCCAACTTCTTAAAGTTTGCAACGGTTTTGCAATTTTTCAAATATCTCTGATGTAGAGGCGTGTTTCTTTATTTTTGCATCGTTCGCAATATTTGTCTATTTTTAGGTTTATTTTGAAATATTTTTGTTTATTTCCAAGAAATTCCACTTATTTCGGAAGATATGACAGGTGATATCCGCTAATAATAGCACCTTAACTACCGTTGTCATGATAAAGTCTTTGTCATTCATGACAAATGATCAGAAGAATAGAATCCTTCATTACAACTCAAATTTATATACATCATTGTCTTGATATCTCAACCTGTAACATTACATCATCACTTCTGCTCCCTCTGTGGACGATCAGCAGACATTGATTCACGATTTCTTACCATTGATCATTTCGCATTCAGCCATCTGCCAGCTCATGATTGACATCCATCAACGAAGACAAATTTTTAAAACTAAAGTTGTGGAACTCCATCTCTGAAGGATCAGAGTACGAGCTGTCAGAGTTACTCTGGGACTGTTGGGGGTCCGCAAGGGGGTCACCGTCTGCGAACAAGACGTTTCGGTCGTAGAAATATCCCTGAAAATTGTGAGATTATAAATAGATTTAAATTTTTTGAAATAAAAATGTCACAATAGTTTTTAAAGTTCTTTAAAAACATAAAAATGCACAAATAAATTAAAATTATATTACCGTATCTGTAGAATCTACCGTTTTTGGGACAAAAGTGTCATCCATCGGCTTTGAGAGGAGTGTCTCCCAGTCTACAGACCTGAAAAACGGCTGAGATTTCACTTGCTTGATTCCTGGAACTGTCAGTTTCTTTGTGCGTGAAAAGAGTGCGGTAGGGACCGTGAAAAACCACGGTATGGAACCGTGATTTTATAAAACCAGAAAACACAACGAAAAAATTAAATTATTCATTGTGTATAGATTCCTCAAGCTGACGGTAACAAAACACGTTAATTACCGAGATTTTTAATCTGCAAAACCGCCCAAAGAGGTTGACATACCTTTGGCACCGAGTCGGTCAGATGCGTTGTAGTTCAATAACTTATCTATTAGATCTTTTGCATCTTGAGACATCTCATCTGGAACATCTGGCCAAGGAATATCTGGTCTTCTTCAGATCTTTTTCCGAGAAATTTCGGGGAATTGTAGATGTACGAACCTCTCTTCAAGATGTTTTGGAATATTTGTTCCGGGGTCTCATCGTTGAAAGGTGGAACACCCGTCAAGAACTAGAAATTTCAGTGAAATATCACGATCGAGTGTCATCTACAACCGCAACAAAAAAGTATCAAGAAAAAATACCAAAGAATTAAATAAAAAATTAATTGACATTTTTTTGTGTTTTTTTAATCCACAAAAACTTAACTTTTGATTGAAAAAATTTCATCAAAAATGAGAAAAATTACCTCAAAAAGTATGACACCCAAGGCCCACCAATCCACTGGGAAACCGTGTCCTGTTCCCAGCAATATCTCCGGTGACAGATAGTCTATTATCCGTGAATTTTCATTCAATTTTATTTCCATCATCGAAAAGTAAAAGGTCGCATTTGAATGAAATAAAACGGTCACCTGGTGTACCGACGACCTTGTTCCTATGCGTTGTAGATTTATGATTTGCCCTCTTCTTTATCTTCTCTGTCTTTGTGCCCGGTGGTGCCGCGTTACTGCTCTTCCTGAAATTTCTCAGAATTTTCATCACAAAAAATCCTCATCAAATTTCCGATCCGAAATTCGAAATTCAAATTCCAGAAATGGGCGGGAAAATATACCTGGAAGTGGGCTTGCTGACAGCAACAGCGAGAGGTCCCGGGCCGCCTGAGCTCTTTCGGCTCGGAGGGTTCGAATCATCCGACCAAGATCCGCGTAAGAATGGAGAGGTCTCCTTATAGGAATGGGATTCCTCCGTGCAAGTTTCGGAAGAAGATTCGGAAGAAGATTCGTCTTTGTAAGTGTCTTCTGCTGTAAAAATGTGAATAAAATTTTTGGGTTTTTTTGAGGTTTTTTTCGCGACTCTTGCGAGATGGAAATCTCAGAGGATTTTCGGATTTTGGTCGCATTGTAGTTTGACAAGGCCATGGGAAGGGAGAATGTCGTGATGATGACGTCATGCGGACATGATGAGGCCTTAGAGGACTTACTGTTGGTGTCCAAGAGACCAAATCTGGATAGGCCAAAGTCGGTGAGCTTGATATGTCCCCGGTAATCAATTAACATATTCTCTGGTTTCATATCACGATGAACCACCTGAATGCTTTCATTTTTGCGAATAAAAATAATTTTATAATAGAATGAAGGAATGTTCATTTTTTTTACTTTGAAAAATAAATTCAAATCATTAAATAAATTGTAATTAAACGGAATTAATAAAAATAATTTTATAAGAATGAAAAAACGCAGAAGAAATGTACATTTTTTTATTTTGAAAAATAAATTCAAATCATTAAATAAATTGAAATTAAACGGAATTACCCCTGAAGAATGTAGATAATCAAGAGCTAAGACGGTCTGAGCGATGTAGATGCACGACATGTGCTCATCAAACACCCCACGATTGCGCAATAATGACCCCACGTCCCCCCCGTTACAAAACTCCATCACTAAAAATAGATTCGTCTAAAAATTTCAGTCAATTTTCGCGGTCGACAATTCTTAAAATGCAAAAAGAATGTTCCCGAGGTTTAATTTTTTCAGAAAAATTATTTAAAAAATCGGGAAAAATATTTAAAAAAATCGGAAAAGATATTTAAAAAATCGAAAAAAATTTCCTCACTTCTGACTGGAACGCGTAGAATAATTTGACTACGAAAGGATTTTTCGTCTGAGCCAATATATTTCTCTCCGCAATCACGTGATCCACCATGTTTTTTCGGATCATGTCTGATTTCTTCAAGACCTGTCAATTTTCAGGAAAAAAATAAATTCTTTTCGAATTTTAAAAAATTGTTTTTTGGGCTTTACACATGAAATAAAATATTTAATATTTAACATATTATATAATTATATTATATTATATTATATTACATTATATTATATTATATATTATATTTATGATGGAAGCGTTCGTGCCAAGTTTTTGAGACTGTTCAGATACACAACGTATTTTCCTTTGATCTACAACGCGCAAAAAATACAAATGATTCGATCTACAACGTGCCTTCATCGCGTAGAGGTCGCCTGTTCTCTTCCTTCTTGCTAAATAAACTCTTCCGAATGCGCCTCTGCTAATCGGCTTCAGCATTTCGAACTCACTGATGGAGCCTTGCTTCGGAATTTTCGGCTGGAAGAGATTAGAAAAATTTTATTTCATTCGAAAAAATCGATTTCGCAGGAAAAATCATTCTCAGACACTTATTAGTAATCGATTTTTTAATTTAATTTTCAAAAAGACGATTTCGTTTCGGATAAACGCGATTTGGTTGCGTGAGTAGATGAAATACAAATATAATAAAATCGCACCACATCCTCTGTGACCGGCAGATCGTGTGGTTTGGATTTCACTTTGGTCAAGACACTCATGAGAGACCAGAGGTTGCCCCCTCCTGTTGTTTTTCGTGTCAGGAGGTCGTGTTCTTCCTTCAACATCCTCATCTTATCGTCAATCTACAATAGTGTAAATGAGAGGTGTTTGGAAAATTCGTGACAGAAAATGATCTTCACATCTACAATTGTGTAGAATGAAAATCTTTATGACAAATGCTGAGACACAATAATTCGAGATAAATTTTTTCCATTTGTAAAAATTTACGCGGTAACCACGGAACGTAATTAGACGAAATTTCGATGAAATTTCACCAGTTGATAGATCCGTGTGGAGAATGTGTGGGCTGTTGCATTGTTCTCCAAAGCAATAAGGAGATTCGCGGCCTGGCCCAACAGTGCGGCACATTTATTCATGCTCTCTACACTGTTGTGTGGTAATAACGCCACACTAAAGTCATGTCAGGAAGTTTAGGTATTTGTGTTAAATGGATTATTATCAATGTTTATTTTATCGTGTATTTGTGTATCGCAATAAAATGTACAAATAGTGCGAAATCAAAAAAACGCATCTTGCAAAATTCTTATTTTGCGGACGCATTCTACTTCTTATTTTGCGAACGCATTCTGTTCCTTATTTTGCGGACGCATTCTACTTCTTATTTTGCGTAAAGTCACATCAACCGCCTTAGTTTCCTGTCTTGTGCTGCCGCACAGATATTTGGGATCTTCACGCATCTACAACACAAGACAATTGCCAGAAATATCGTCCATCTACAACGCAGTAGACCCACCTCTCTGCGATTTTAGTCATCTTCATGACCTCAACTCCGGGGTCAAAAAACGGTTGCTTAGCAACTTGTTTTGCCTCCTCTTCTTGAATATTGTGTTTGAAAACTACCGCCGTTGTAGACACGTTCCTGCGGTGGCCTTTCGCTTGCTTTCGGAGCTGGTTAATCGCTCCACCACGCTCTTTGGCGTCCTGAAATTTCGGTGAATTTTCCGGCTTTTTTCGAGAAATTTTTTCAATAATTTTGAATATCTGTGAAATTCCGGATGTTTTTTTAATTTACAAGAAACCTCTTGATGTAAAAATCCTCCAAATCCACATGAAATTTCGCGGAGATTTCACCTGTACACTCTGGGCCATCGTGCTCTGCAGTGCTTCTTGCATCCTCAATCCCATGGCAGTCAACTGGTCCTCTACAGGCAACTCTAAAAGTGCGGGGTCATTGATTTTGGAACAAAACTTGGAGTGAGTTTTGATGTGATCCGAGCGCACATCCTCTTCACAAATTCTGCACGTGACTTGGCGGGGTTTTTCGTCCTGGAGGGGGTGGGTGTGGTCACGTGACGGGGATTTTCTGGGAAATTTCTGGCGGGCGCGAAGCGCCACATATTCAAGATTCTGATGTCACGAGATTTTCCGAGAATTTTCGCAAATGTCTTTTTTGTTTTTTGTACAACCGCAGCGAAATTAAAAAATTCTGGGAACTTTCCATAAAAATGGCGGGAAAATTTCACCCACCTTTTGTTCAGTTTTCGGACTCAGCGCATCCGGAACGAAGTACTTCAGATCGTCCGCAGATCTGCTCCGGTAGATCTTTGCAGATCCCCGCTTTAGTTTCATGTTTTTGGGAAGGGATGCCTTGCGGCGTCTGTCCTCTTGAGCCTGGTCTTGGTGCTGGTAATGCCACGTGTCAACTAATCTGCACCATGGAGAAAATATAAATAATAGGAGGGTGACCTGTCAGAGATGTCAGATTTTTTGTGAAAATAAAACTTTGGAAATAAAATGTTGAAATTGGATTTTGAGGGAAATGGAAGGATGTCAGCTAAATTCAGTCGCGAATATTTGTGCCGTTTTGTGCCACATCGTTCCATCGTTGTAGATGGGGATTTACAATAAAATAACATTTTCGGAATTATATCTTTTGACGTGATCTTTTTGTGCTGAGAATGAAATTTCCGGGAGATTTCAAGTTACGTAAAACTCGAGGAAATTTCACCTGTTCTGTATGCGAATTGAACCTGAATAGATCCTTCACTTGGTTGACATATTTCTTGCAGACTTCTTGTGTAACCTGGTTTTTCGTCGGTTTTTCCACAAAAGATTCTCTCGTCTACACCGTTGTAGATCGACTCACCTCCAACTCCATGGGTTTATATTCTTCCGCCTTTAAATAGTTCATCATCCTTTGGCTCACTGGATTTTCATCAGAATGAAACCTTTTCGATGTTTTCATTTTCCTAAAAATACAAAAACTTTGATTTAAAATTATTTTTTAATTTCCACAAAAGTCTCCATTTCAAGTTGAAAATCTCTCCACTTTTCTGAACTCTATGCGAAATCCACGTGAAATCTCAATGACATACATGACCGCAAATCCTTCAACACCAATAAGCCATTATCGTTATTTGAGGGAGGACTCCCCGCTCTCCAATGATTAATCATCTCCTTAATCTCCGCGGAGTAATCCGCGATCTCGTTGTGTACAGATCTCTTCATCTGGTACACCCTAATGACGTGTCAAATTATGTCCATCTACAACGAGGAAAACGGAAAAAAATTCAGAAAAAAAAACGACGATTTATCATTTATGTTGGCTAAAAAAAATTTCAAGTTGAAAAAAATATAAAAAATGACCTCTCCTCGAGACCTTCCTCCAAACTTCGACCCATTCCAGGAACGGGGTCGTTTCCCATGACAGCGGCTAGGTGTAGTGTCTTCGCCCTCTCCCGCGCGGGTACGGAGGAGCTCGTTCTGTCCACATCATGTGTCCTCGAGGACCCCATCCTGAAGGTAGGTGTGGGAATATTGGTCTGGAAATTTCAGTGAATATTCAATGAAATTTCAATCACATTTCGAAAAAAATTCCGAAAAATTTAAAAGTCTGTCAAACTTTCAACATTCTTGTCGAATTTTCAAGGAATTTTGTGTGATCGAAGTTTCCACGAAATTTCGCTTACCGGGTTAGAACTTGGGGTTGATCCGGGATGCTCCAAGATGCTCATTGTGGGAGATGCTTTTGCCGGCATCGTCCCCTTCCTAAAGACAAGGGGTGAAGGACCAGGCTTGATCATACCTGCGGGTGCCACACTCTTGCGTTGTGGTTCGGGCTGTATGATGTCATACTTTGTGGTCATGATGTCGTATATGTGAAGAAGATATCATATCGGTGTGGTTCAAAAAATGCAAGATGAAATTTTATTTTTATTTTACAAATGCAAAATTGAAATTTTCTTTTTCAAAAGAATTTTTCGGTTTCAAAGATTTAAAATTTTACCGTTTTCAATGGCTCCTTCCTCGCCTGCATCCTCTCAATACTCGAAATTTCATCGAAATTTCACTCACATTCATGTGCATGGAATCAGCCGAAGCCCTCATTCGGTAACTTGGAGACGGTGATGAGGACGAAGACCACCCCTCCTCAGGACTTCGAGGCAACACGCTGCCACCTCTTTTTTCGAAATCCTTTTCTCGCCGCTCCAGGCTCAACTCTTCCTGATAACGTTGCTCGATATCCAGTCTGGCGCTGTTGTAATTTCTGGGAAATTTCAGTGAAATTTCGAGGAAGGGGTCTACCCGTTCATGAGCTTCTCTACAACGGCGGAGTTGGTCCTGTCGGTTGTCGCTTCAATCATCTGGTGCAACCACACCTGAAAATCCACCTGTAATAAAGTATTTCAATAAATGAATAAATCCAAATCAAAATTTAATATTAATTTCGATCATCAAAGCGTCTCTTCCACTGACATTATCCGCATTTTTTCACAGAATTCATGTGATATTTCAAAATTCAAAATCTGTCAAAAAAAAATAACCACCTCGTCTTCGACGGAAATAACAAAGGGTGGAACTAGTACTGATTTTGGTGTCACTTTCACACAATTTCTTCTGCCTTGGTGAACCATCTCCTTCACGGAACTATCCATCAGCGGAATAATTCCTATGGGTTCTGGGTCCTGTCTCGTTGTAGTGTGTCGACGTATACTTCATGTCGACACAAAATTTCATATCGACGAATCATAGTTTTCAATCGAAATATTTTTGTATGGTTGACATATTGTGGTATGTACCGATCTACAACTGTGTAAAGACTCACCTCTGGGTGCTTATAATAGATTAAAAGATTTCGGCCGAGAACAAACCACCTCCGTTTCCAAGACTTGACAAAATGGCCCTCTTTAACCATCCACCCGGTTTTCCTCAATGGTTTTAAATCGAAAAATTGTGGCTGAAAAATTCAGCTTATCTACAGCGTTGTAGATAGTCACATCCCAATGACAAGGGAGAAACTCTGAGACGTAAAACTCACATTCTCTGAGGCATCGAGCCAATTGGATAATGATTCAGACTGCATGATCTCTCTGTAGTGTTCAATTTGTGTGAGGTACTTCTGTAAGAGCTTCTTTCGGTCTTCTATGACATGAGATTGGACCCCTGATTTCAAAACTTGTTTTCTTGGAAGCCAAGGTAATTTTGATGACGGAAATTCTTTTCGCAGCTGTCTTTATGAGATTGTGTTGACGTGAGATTATTTTGATGATCAGAACAAAAAGGATCTAAAGACTGGTGTGTCCATCTGTACTCGTATAATAGATGATTTACTTGATGATCGAGAGATTGAAACTGTGTATATCGTCGAAAGATGGACTTGATCTGCCCATTCGGCAGCCGAATGTCTATATAATATACCTGTCATCCATCACGCCGTTCTTATCTCACCGTGTATCAATATTATCATACCGCAAAAGCAACGAAGTTGAGATCCAACTTGACCTCAGTTTTAGAGATGTCCATCGCGAAATTGTCCTCTGGTTCTTCGAAAGGTTCATCCCAGCTCATGATTGTTTCAAAATGTTCGGGAAGAAGAGACTCGGGGTACCGTTGTTGCAATAATGAATCGCTTGGCGGGCTCTTTGCCCTATTGACGGAGTCACATGGTGTCAGGAATGATGTGAGTAAAACATACCTCGATCTCAAGTTTAGAAAATTACCAATTGAAGAAGAGTGTGGTTTTTGTATAGGTTTTGGGTTTGTGATTGCATCATTAGCGGTCTTAGCTTTTCCCTTTCTGGCTGGATTCATTCCATGAGCACTCATCACTTCAAAGGGTATCATGTAATCTCGGTTTTCCTCTTAACAGATAAACAATTATTGAGGTCCTTGGAAGCACATGTACCCTTGATCGATCTCAATTCTCCCGTATGTGATCCGATAGGATGTGCGAAAAGTGTCTGACACACTGGGATTTTCGACCTCCTTTTCTCTTGAGGCAAATATTATTTTGATATTAAATCTGTCAACACCAAATACCTCAACAGCAAAGCCAGCAGGTGCATTCTTTGGTGTTCTCCTCAAGAATAAATGTCGTTTTCTCAACCACTGCAAATGGAATGAATATTCCTTGTGTAGACATTCTTCTGAATAAAATGTGGATGTATTCTTCATCAAATCTAGAGCTTAAAGACAAAATCTAAAAATAGAACAGAATTGGCTGTACCACAGCAATTCACACTTGAACAAAAGTTGAGGTAATCAGTTTGGCTCGTTGTTTGTGAACGTAATTCGCCAAGTCGGGAATTTTTCAGGATAGAAAGCAAGGAATCATCTTTTCCTCATTTTTGATTTCTCAACCAACAATATGTCAGAGCAGAACAGTGATCACATCATGGAAGATGAAACCACGAACGTAATAGATTATTTGAGTTACATCAAATCAATTCACATTCTCATGTATTTACAGCAAGGACCAGAGGATAACAACTCTGATGATGAGACTTTTATGGAGATGGAATCTGAGCTGGCAGAAATGGGTGTCGGTATCATCGTAGATAGAGAAGGATTCGAAGAAGAGGAGTTGGAAGGACAAGAACAAGGAGAGATGACAGAGGCCACAGAACCAGACGATTCCGAGGCTGCATTCACGGAACACACAGATTCGGTATATGCAGTAGATGTACAGCTGCAAGGAGAGAATTACATCGGTGCTTCTGGTGGAGGTGAATATCCGATTTTTCTCGAGATCATCTCATGTTTTTGCCGCCAAATCCTATATTTCAAATTTTAAATTCTTGGCAGGTGACGACAAGGCTTTCATATGGGATATGAAGACTGGAACTAAAAAATTCGAATTATTGGGACACACAGACTCTGTCTCAAGTATCAAATTCAACGTTGGAGGAAGTCTCTTGGCCACCGCCTCTTTTGATTGTACCGTGAAGGTGTGGAATGTTAACGACGGAAGTCTCGTTAAGACACTCGAGGGACCTGCTGAAGGTGACCATTTTGACTATTTTTCTTGGATTGTAGACGTGGTTGTCCAACTTTTCGAGATCTCCTCGTGAAAAATGAAAAACTTCAACACGTAAAGTGCTCGAATCTTGCAGCCAATCCACTAACAGAGATTTCCTCGTTGTAGATGAAGGGATGATGACGTCATAGGTTTGGACTGGGTCACATGGCACAACAAGGGAAATATCATTCTGGCGGGATCTACAGACGGAAGCTGCTGGATGTGGACTTCAAGCGGTAACTGCATGGCTGTCTATTACGGCCATTCAGGCCCCGTCAACACCGGAATTTTCACCTCTGACGGTAATTTTCTTTGAATTTTCTTGAAAAGTTTCCCTGAAAAATTCTTGAAGTTTCTCTGAAAGCTCTCTGAATTTTCTCGTGATGTTGGGAAGATTATTCTCGGAATAATTTGGGCGTTGTAGATTGATACTCTCTCAGGAAAAACGGTAGTCACCGGTAGTGATGACAGCACGGTGAGAGTTTGGGACCCCAAGACCGCACAATGCACACAAGTCTTCTCGGGAAATGCATTCCACGAAGCTGGGATCCTGTCAGTCGCTTCTTCACCACAAAACCCCTCCATCCTCATGACAGGTGATTCTCTCGTTGTAGATAGATTTTTTCAAAAAAATATTGAAATATTTCATCTGAAAGTTTATTGTCAGAAAATTCAAAAAAATTTTAATTTAAAAAATAAAATCCTGCAGGATCTGTGGACACAAGCAGCAAACTGGTAAACATCCACACCGGCAAGGTCCTCGGCGCGTTAAACGCTCACGAAGACGCGATAGAGGCTGTGGCGATCTGCCCGAATCTCCCCTTTGCTGCCACCGGATCTCTCGACAAAAAAATGATCGTCTGGGACATCAACACATGCCAAGTCAGAGTGTCATGCATGCATGATGTGGGAAATTTCAGAGAATTTTCTTCGAATTTTTGAAAAATTCGTGCAGGAATATGTCTTAAAGTCTGGAAATCTCATCTCAACGATAATTACCGTGATTCATCACGTTATGGAATCGTGTTTACGTGCTGAAATGTCGCAGGACGCCATAGTGAGATTGATGTTCCACCCCACACAACCCCACATGCTGCTGACAACTGGTATGGATAAGACTTTGAGACTTTGGGACTCTAGGACCGGTGAATGCCAAAAAGTCTTCAGGGGTCACACGAACGCCGTTTTAGACTTGGCCGTATCACAGTGGGTTTTTGTTTTTAACAACCAAAAAAATTTCCCAGAAATCTCAGATCATTGAAATGAAACAGGGACGGAAAGTACGCAGTGACGTCATCTGATGACCAAGCAGCTCTCGTCTACAACCTCAACCTCTTGTCGTAATTTTAGAATGACCGAGTCTAAAAATAGAATATATTCCGTGAACATCGAGATGGTATCTCATGTCTTTATGTGATCACATCTTGTGCACTGCCGTGAGAAAAACAGCGACACCTTACGAGGGTTATAAGCTGATGCTCCCAACTGCTAAGGCTCTGAAGGTAGTCTCCAAAAACCTCGAATCCAACCACACCGAGTACCCTCTTCTCGTTTTAAAGAGCAACGGATTCACCTTATAAGGCCTTCCACCGCAGCAACTCCTTCTAAGTCGTCTGAGGAAAAAGCGGACCTGCATCGCGAGGAAGACGAGTCGGTTACAAGGATAGAGAGAGTGAAAAGGTGGCACCTCTTCTCCTCAGACTTGGTGGCGTCTGATGTCTGTGGGCTCTCTGATGGACCAGGTCTTCCAGAACATCAATTACCGGCCGGCAGTGAAGCGCCTCCTTGTGAGTTTTGTGATGTTGAAGATGTGCTCGACTGTCCACCTTCTGTTGACCAGGAGGTCTTCCAGAGCACCAATGACCAGGCAACCTACAACTGTGAGCATCTCAATGAAACACTGTAGGTGTAATTATTTCCTGCCTGCAGGGAGAACATAGCTCCTTCCTTGAGAACTGGGTGAGTGTGTTCTCGGGTTATGAGGACATCTCCTCCCCCACCACGTTAAAGATCTCGATGATTAACGTGTTCGTTACCCAGAATTGGGGGAACCTACAAATCCTGCAAAGTGAACAGCAGAAACAAAGGACAAGAAGTTTGTTGTGCATCCAAATTCCCCTGTCAACTGCGTGTCATCGGACACCAATAGATCGAACTTCAATTTGAGAAAATTATCCTAAGACGATTGCTGCGCGTTACTTGCCGCACTCGAAATATGCGAACATGACATCTCGGATTAAAAATGAGAAGGCGAATCCTTCGGAGATGTAACCTTGATGCAACCAACTTCAAATCATGATTCCCGGTTCTGTGTCAAAAGTGCGAGCGCCTCGTCATCTAACCACTGCTCACGTTAAGCTCCCGAGACGAGAGGAACTGGTGTGATCGGACGATGAGAGGAACTACAGTCATTTTCAGAGCACCATGGCCATGAACAAGTGGTTTGTACTTGGCTGTTTTCTTGCTGTCACAGCAGCTCTTGCGTCAACCTCAAAGAGAAATGGATGGAAGGTGGCTGACCTTGCTCATCCTGAGGATACCGTTCGTGTCGGATTCATGCCAAAGGTAAGCGACCGACTGCAAATGTCACGAGCTCTGATGAAGAACAGTTGAGCTTGGATCATTTTTCTCGCGGCGATGCGCTACTGGAAGAGATACACAACACACAGTCTGCTCGATACGGACAGCACTTGACAGCTGCAGAGATCCATGAGCAGTTTGGCAACCAAGAGGCAGCAGACAAGGTCTCGAACTTCCTTTCAGCGAGAAGTAAGCACTTGGTCTTCTCCACGCCTGCGCTGACGAATTGTAGACATCACGTTTGATGTGGTGGGAGATCATGTCTGGGCAGACATCCAAGTCAGCAAGCTGAGCGACATGCTCAAGACAAAGTTCTACCGACACGAACATCCTGAGACAACCGACAATCACGTCACCTGCCACTCCTTTACAATCCCAGAAGAGGTAAAATGGCAAGATGACACGATCTGATGTCTGATGAGAGACAGCTCTCAGAGCACATCGACCACGTATACGGTGCCTCTCATTTCCCACAAGTGCCGGTCTGTGCCCCCTTATCAACAGCCCACAAACCCTTACGCACCATACGGATGCAGTTCTTTACCGTTCGTCTTGGATCTTTATCGAGGTAATGCCTGTCAAATATGCTACTAAGCGCTGATAAATACAGTTCCCAACGTGCTTCTGAATACAACTCAAAAACAAGTGGTCTATGGAGTGACTGAGGCATATAAGATGGGAGATATGACAGAGTTCTTTGGATTTACGGGGTCTGCCTGGACTCAAGCTAATGTGCAGATACCCGTCATTGGTGGCGCCGACTACACTGCAAATGTAAGAGAAAGATCAGTTTGATGCAGTTTCTGATTCGCTCAGTGTCTCGCTGGTGGTAATTGTCTCGCTGTTACTTCAATGGTAAGATTGTCTCTATCTTCTAAAGCTTACGGTCTCATCACATCGCAGCTTCAATATATGATGGGTATGTCACCAGGTGTTTCCACTATGTTGTGGAACTCGCCAGGAGACTCTTTTGCAGAGATGATGAACTGGCTGGCCAACAACGACTCTGCTCCCTTTGTTGCTTCTGCTCCTGTTAGCACATTCTACACAATGGGTTCCCCTGTGAGTGATCATCACCATGGAAGATAAAGATCTCAGTGATTCTAAATGTAGCAGGAAGTAGCAAAAGCGTATTGTGCACAGATACAGAAGGCATCTCTCAGAGGTGTCTCTTTCTTTGCCGGAAGTTGTAAGTAGTGATAAAAAATGATCAAGTTCGACTTTGGACATTGACTTTATCAGACAGCCAAGATTATGGAGGTCTTGACGGTGATTGCAATGCTATCTCTGTATTCTATGCATCGTGTCCTTATGTCATCACTGTCGGAGGAACAAGTGGAGCTGTGTCGAATCAACCTGAAACAGTAGCTTCAGGTGGAGGAGTTGGATCAAGCTATAACGTTTTCCCAGCACCAGACTGGCAAGGTAAGAGACTGAGACTGTAAGATATTATCATCTGATGTGATTATAGCGCCTCTCATCACCAGCTATCTGGCCAAAGTTGCAGGCAATATCACTGCAGGAAACTACAACTGGAGTTCAAGAATCTATCCTGATGTTGCCGCTATTGTGACAGCCACACTTGTTCGTTACAGTCAAAACTGGTACCTGGTCAGCAGCGATCCTATCCCAGTTGGAATCTTTGCAGGAATAGTGTCACGGATAAACCATGAGAGAGCAGTGAATGGACTAGGTCCAGTGGGCCTGTTGACACAGACACTTGCCAACTTGGTCAGCTTGGGTAATGATGATCAACGATTGTCTTGTAGCTTGGGCTGACGTTTCAGGAATCCAACCTCTTCGTGACATCACCACTGGCGCCTCTGCTGGCGCTACCTGTGGATACATACCTGCAGCAGTGGGATGGGATGCAGCCTCTGGATTTGGTGTTCCAGACTATCCGACAATGTATGAGAGTCTGGTGACCATTCCCCTACAAATGGCTACTACAACCTCAAGCACATCTAGTTCCTCCAGTGAATTTAGCACTTTCAGTACATCTAGCACATCCCCTAGCACCTCGAGCACATCTTCCAGCACCGCGAGCACCTCTAGCACATCTCTTAGCAGTTCGAGCACCTCTAGCTTGCATAGTACCTCCAGCACATCTCCCAGCACCTCAAGCACTTTCAGCTCGGATAGTACCGCTAATCAGGGATCTACCGGTTCAAGTACGTCTGATGAAGGAACCACCATATCAAGCACCTTGAGCACATCTACCTCCGAGGTCACCACCGTATCAAGCACCTCTGATGATGGTATTACCGTGTCAAGCACCTCCAGCACCTCTAATCAGGGTTCTACCGGTTCAAGAACGTCTGATGAAGGAACCACCATATCAAGCACCTCCGGAACCTCTGATCAGATTACTACCGCCTCAAGCACCTATGATGAGGGCACCGTTTCAAGCACCATTAGCACCTATAGCATCCCGAGCACTAGTAGCAGCTCTAGTTCCTCTGATGAGGGAACGAGCACCAGTACCATCCCCAGCACATCTAGTACATCTATTACCCCCAGCACATATAGTACATCGAGCACATCTATTACTCCCAGCACATATAGTACATCTATTACCCCCAGCACGACCAGCACAACCAGCGCATCTAGCACTGTTCGTATCTCTGGTACCTCTAGCGCCGTACCCACCTCTAGCACATCTAATGCTGCTCCCGCCTCCAGCACATCAAGTACTGCTCCTACCACCAGTACATCTAGTGCGATTCGCAGCTCCCGCACATCTAGTAATCCTCGCACCTCAAGCTCATCTAGATCTTCGACAATTCCATCTGGTGCGCCGAAGGGTGTATTTTGTGTCATCTTGACACTCGGCGCATTACTTCTCATGTTATAAAACTGAATCCGTGATTTTGAGACTTTGTGTACATTTTTCACATTATCTTGTACAACATAAAAAAATGGTCGTCGACAAAAATGAAAGCATCGATGTACAGAACGATCAACCGATGGGGTCGCTTTCGGAGTTATTGAGGGGTAAAATCGATGTGGGAGGCAGATATCTATTCTTGGTGAGTTGTAGTCTGTTCGACATCCAACCTTTTACAAGTCCTCAATGTCAGCTAATAGTTTCATTCTTTTCATTGAACAAATCGTTTCATGTATGCCAAGATAAATCACAATCTTGCATCAAGTTGCGTTAACTGTATTCGTCTCTGTTTGTATGAAGATCTCTTCTTGCGCGAACATCTGGGACACTTCTGGTGCCTGGGTTGTGCCGACTGTTGTCAATGTATTTGGTATTTGTACAACCTCTGTACTGTCGACAATCGTCTGTTGTTCGACCGAAATTATGGATTCCGCTTCTAAATTTGGAGTTGTTTCTGTTTGATGTACACTCCTCAAGATTAAAAATCCGTCGACACCTGTACATGTCATCTACAACTCGCGAAATAACCTCACCTTCTTCTGCTACCCGTACACCGTCTATCATCATCTAAATATAGATCAGTGTCAAGTTGAATTTTTGATGAAATTTCACCGAAATTCTCCTCTCGCCATGTGTAGTGGCGATGTAAGGCCATTGGGGGTGGTAAGCACATCCATTTATCGATTCTATTTTTATCAGTATAGAATTTTCCCCGACTTTTGTAGAGAATTTTCTCCGAAATTTCCGAATGACGTACTCGATGGATGATATGATATCATTTGGCCTTCGGCTGAGACGTCGTAGACGAGCAAGTGGTCAGTTGAAGGTGTAAGGAGATAGCATCTTTCCGTATCGCACACAATGTCAAAAGTGTACCTCTGATTAGTCTTCACTTCTCTGTGATATCTCAACATCGTTCTATTTTTAGAGCACGGAAGAATGCTCGTTGTAGATGAGATGAGGATAAATACCGGGGGAGTCGGTAGAGGGGCTTTTTTGTGTCTCGTAAATCCCAGCCTAAAATTTCGTGGGATTTTCGCATTCCAGCGAATAAATAATTTCCGTCCGCCGTAAATTGCACCTATTTATTTCAATTAAAATAATTTTTCCATTATTTCGATATTTCAGAAAATAAATTTCTGAAACAAGACTAATTCTCTAAGAAGGGAAAAAAGATTCTTTTGTTATTTGTAGATGAGGTTACCTGAGTGACACCTTTGCCTGACTCTGACGTATCCATGACAGCGATTGGAGTGTTTGGAGATTTTTCCGAGTAGATACCCACTGTTCCAGAGTATGATCCTAACTTGACGTCATGATGACGTCATCGATGTACACTCACCCGCAGCAAAAGTGTCACCGTCTGGTGAAAAATTTATTGTTGAAATCATCCCCTGTAAATTTCATCAAAAATCCACGAAAATTCGGCGAAAAAGAAAATAACAAAATATTTATTAAAAAAATCTCACTTTTTGTTTTTTTGCAGATCTCCCTCTTGGGCCAATATTTCTACCATTGTTCCCTCCCATTTCAGTATCAAACACTTTCATTTGGTTGTTGTAACCACAATACAACTGATCACCAGCGGTGTTGAAGGATACCGAGATAGCAGCGACGACCTGATGAAATCATTGATCATCATAAAATGGATCGATTTGGTACGGACACAAACCTCATCCATCTCATTTCTGCCGACGAATGATCCTCTTATTTTTCCTGTAAAAGCGTCCCAGAGATGTACGGGATGATCTCGATTAGAGGCAACAAAGAGACAAGTAGAGGGATCTGTCCAGGATTAATTAGGGATGAGAGAAATTTGATCACCTGAGGAAGTCATAGGTGGATACCAGGCGACATCATAAATAGTCTCCCCTTCTCTCATTTTTAAGACAGAGTTTAGTTGGATTGGGTGTTGAAACGTCTCTCCCTGTGGTCTGAATACGAAGTTAAGGTCTGTCACATGAATGATAAGTGGCAAGGAGGATACAATTCAAAGAGGCGAAGAACGTTGTCCTCACTTGATGTCAATAAACACAGACCATCAGGTGACCTTCTTGAATTAGATCAATCAAAGAGTGATCATCTACCATTTTCCAGCCTTCACAAAGTTATTTACCGCACTCTCCGCGAATTCATCGTGTCCAAAGAAGGTTTGTGTCAACTGAGAGAACTGTATCGAGAAGGTGTGCTCATCCATCTGAATAATCAGAAAAAAGTTTTCCACAATTTCGAGATCTTTCCACTTGATGGGCATAAAGACAAAAATGTATGACCCCTGAGTGACTTGAACACCCAACTGCCATTGTGCTAAGGAGCCTTGATGTTTGTAATGATTATTTTAAGTGCATCAAAAAATAACGTGATGTCACGAGATCATGGAAGAGCACTATTTCAGCGCAAAAATCGCGAATGTTATAGAAATAAAGCGCCCACCGAAGATTTTATTTAAGCATACGACAGGATAGGTTGGTAGCAGTCGAACATCCCTGTTCCATTCTCCACAACCTGTACATTGTCATCATTTCTATACCATGTCACTTTGTCACCTTTCCCATGACAATGCTTGCTGAGGGGCTCTTCACGCTGTCTACATCTCCTGACATGGTTGCTTTTGAAATAAAAGTGAGAGTGGACTCGAAAGAAGCCTTCTGATACACAGAAGGGTTCGTCAAGATGGCTTGTCTGTTCATGGCCTTGTAGGTTCCTCCCTTTGTCTGTGTCTTGATGAGTATATTCAATTATAACCAAATGTATTTTTGTGTTGCGCAAAAAACACTACAACAATGCATCTTTGCGGCAAAGCCGCAAACAACAGTAAGACAGTAAAAAAATATTTCTATTTTTATCTAAAACACCAACACCCACCATGTAGTCCGCAATGAGTGACAGATGTCTGAAATCGACACCAATTCCGTAGACACTAAAGACATTGGAGATCTCATTACATATCGTGTAGCGTCCAGATTCTATACCGTAGGTGGCGTTCATGGCGTGAGGCTGTCGAGGTCAGATTGAGGCGCGAGGTTTTTGAGTATTACCTGGTTGCAGACAATCTTGTTGACATCGAAATATTCTTGGAGCAACCAGCAAGCCTCCAAGTTGATTCCTACGACAAGTCAACGAGATTTCGACGAATTTTCAATATGCTGAAATCGACAATTGGCGCCAAGAAATAGTTTGGGCCCCGAAAAACTTGAAAAATATACTTGAAGCTGACCTTCTGTTGCGACGGCCCAGTTACCGTTCTTTTGTTTAATCACAACAGCCTTGTTGATGTCTTGCACCACATGGGCGGGTACGATCTTCAATACCTACGATGACGTCATCAAATGTCAAAAAAATGTCATGGCATGTCAAAATGACGTCATCACACGTCACTCACCTCTTCTATAACTCCCATCATGAGTATCTTTTTCTCCAACGCGGCGATCTTGATGGTGAAGGAGTAGATTCCCTTCTCCATGTCAAAGCTCTTGCTGTCGACATAGTCCAAGCTCTCCAGTGGGTCCTCCTGTCATAATTATTATTATTTCCCAAAACAAATCTTCGCGCTTCCATCCACGTCGCTTTTGTTTCACGGTAAGATCTTCGGTAAGACCGCGAACCTTAACGTGAAAATCTCGAATGCGAACTCACCGATTCGTCCAACTTGGAATCGTCGTCTTCGTCGTCTGAAATCTTGTTGAAAGTGTCATCAATCTGCTCGCGCTCGTCCTCATCGTCATAAGACTGTGTGTTTTTTTTGGATTCTTTCTTCCTGTCAGATATGTCGTCTTGGTTACCCTTCTTGTTTTTTTTTTTCTTAGGAGCTCCGTCGTTGTCGTCCTGAACGGGTGAGTCGGTGTTGCTACGGTAGTAACCGGAGAGAATGCGGTTTATTAACGTGATGAAAACTGTTCTTGGGACGCAAACTCAAAAAATAATTCTCCACAATTTGAAGTTAGAAAAAAATCCTCACCGCGTGGTCGTCTTCATATGCGAGTGCGGCGGCTGCGGCAATGTCAGCTTGCTTGCCACCAGCTGTTGAGATTGGACCGACAGTAGAAGCTGTGTTGTCCTTCATCATGTGCTTGATGTCAGAGCACAAACGACGAAGGAAAACTTTGTCCATAACGGAAGCTGCAATATTTCAGTATTTTTTAATTTTTTCGAAAAATCAGAATTTTATTTGTCGGAATAATTTTAAAAAAACTTTGAAAGTTTTTCGAAATAAATAAAAATGTTTACAGATTGCGGAGAGAGTGACACCGTATCTCTTCTTGATGTCAGACTTGAGTTGGACTCTGACTTTGTATAATCTGCTTGGAATTCCGGAAAATTCCAAGTTCTCCTCGATGTGCACGTCGGTGACGAGCTCTGACATTTGTACTCTTCCAAGTCTCTTGGCAAGCCTGTTTTGCGTCACGTTACTCTTGTCAAATTCCCCGAAATTTCCACGAAATTCCACTCACTCTTCGGCGTCCTTTTCGGTTGCTCCCGCCTTCAGCGGCAGGGTCATACCGGGGGTGCTGATGTCTTTGCTACCTGTCATCAGCAACTCTCGAAGTCTCGGGATTCCAAGTGTCACGTTCACGTCACCACGTCCTGCCAAGTGGAAAGTGTTCAATGTCATCTGTGTTGAGGGCTCTCCGATGGATTGAGCGGCGACGAGACCTGGTCGCATCAGAATGCAACGTTGTAGATGGATGGAGGAGGGCTTTGAGGTCAAAAAAACACAATAAAATATTGGTAATTTTGGCCAACAAAATATACCCAAATGCAATCTCATCCTCTAAACTCCAAAAAATTACAACTTACCAACCGATTCTCCAGCATGTGCCATGGAGTGGTAATATTTCATCATGGACATAGCTCTAAACTGCTTGCTATCTACCCCGTTGGGGTTCTTCTCGCTCTGATGACGTCATCAGTACTCCATAATAAAAAATTCGAGATAAATCACCTTCAGGATGTTGTCGGGGTTCTTTGATGCGTAATTGGTCAGATCTTCAATGAATTTCTCTGAAGCGGCTCCAATGTTGTAGAAAGGCGAAATCTGGGACATGATGGGATCCATGAGTGGTTTTCCTGGAAATTTCAGGGTTATTTTGGCGAAAAATACTCAGTTCAAATTTTGTACGAAAAAATGTCGACATAAAGATTTTAAAACACAAGTAAAGATTGGGTATCTACAACTGACCTTTTTTCTTCTGTCTGTCCAGTTGCTTCTGCAGAGAAGCAGCCTTTTCAAGACTTAATTTACCCGCTGTAGCTCTGTCCTCTTCCTCGGCTCTCGTTGTAGATGGCCAGTGACGGTCCTATGTATTTCATCAGGCATCTACAATTTCAATTTTGAATCTCGAAAAAATAACGGTCACAAAATTTGGCGGGAAAATCTCACCTTCAAACCCTTGAAGTTCTGTGCTTGAAATTTGAATTTGTTGAGGTAGGCGGTCTCTCCGACATCAATACCGTCCTCACCATAGAAGAATTGCACAACAGATCCATCAGCATCACGCACCGTGCTGTCATAGCACACCTAATGTTGTCAGAAATTCCGACGAAATTTCTAGGAAAACTGACCTTGAGACCCTCCATGTGCTTGATGAGACATCTTTGAAGATATCCAGAACGAGATGTCTTGACAGCAGTATCTACAAGACCTTCTCTTCCCGCCATACAGTGGAAGAAATACTGACAAATATCAGCAAAAATTCGATCTAAAAATAGAAAAGATCTCGTTGTAGATGAGATGTCACCTCTTGAGGCTTGACACCTGTCAAGAAACGGTCCATAATATATCCTCCTGCTCTTGAACTGACATCGAATGCGTCAAAAGAAGGAAGTGTCTTTCCAGACTGCATCACCGGCACTCTTCTACCCTGAAATTTCTCAGAATTTTTTCGGAAATTTCAACGATATTTCACCTCAAGCTCCTGCTGACCCAAAAGACAAGAGATTTGGGAGTGGTTAACTTGGGATCCCTTCGCACCAGACACAGTCATCATGGAGAAGTAATTGTGTGGGAATCTACAACGCTCAGTCACGTGACCGGAATTTCCATGAAATTTTACCTCTTGACTTGACCGTCGGGCAAGCAGTTGTCCACAATTTTGGTGGAGAATGGGTGTGTCTTTTGCTTCATCATGTTGTCAAGTGCGGCTCTGCCTTTGTCGTCCTTCAGAAGCTCCTTGATCGCGTTGGGGTTGTCCAACCCCTCCTCTCCCTTCTCCCTCTTGACATATGCTGACGCGACCTGACAGGTGTCAGATGAAATTTCGAGGGAAATTTGTACTCACGTCAACTCCGATGGAGTTGGCCTGGGAAAGCAACTCGGCTCTTTTCTGAAAAATAATTAAATTTTATTCAATACTTTTTTTCAATTCAAAGTCTTCCGGATTTTTCGTCTGAGCAACTCTGGGCATACGTAACAACTTGGAAAAATTTCTGACAGTTTTATAACTTGGAAAAAATTACCTCTTCGGCAGTAATTTCAAGTAAAAGATCGTCCAAACCACAAGAGAAACCGACATCTTGCAGAAAGATGGTGAAAAGTCTGGACAGACATGACAGCACCTGTCATTCTATCAGGATGACGTCATCATAAGACCATCATACCTGTCCGGCGATGATGGCGCCGTACAATTCGTAACATGCGTGGACCAATCCATATGCTGAGGCACCAAAGGCGTTCTTGTCGAGGACTCCGCACAGAAGTTCTGGATTTTGTTCAGTTTTACGGACACGTAATATGTCTCAAATATATGAGACAGTATTATTTTCGGGATATTTTTGTGATTTGCTGTCAAAGTCGTTAACTTGCGGCAAAGCCGCGGCACTGAACAATTTTACAAATAAAAAAATATATGAACATCAGATAGAATGCGTCAAGACCAGATAGAATGCGTCAACATCAGATAGAATGCGTCAAGATAGAATGCGTCAAGAAAGAATGCGTCAAGACCAGATAAAATGCGTCAGACTCACCGTTGTCACGGAAAATAACTTCGTCCTCTCCACTGCTGGGACCCCAAAGACGCTCAGGTACCTTCGCCTTTCCGTCCATGTTCAATCCTTCTTTGCCCACCACAATCTGCTTTAACACGGTTGACACCACCTGTCAAAAGTGTCAGTGTGACACGAAATTTCGAGGAGATTTCACCTGCTTTCCGGTCCACAATGGCTTGGGCTTCATGATGGCGGGAGGGGGGATGACTATGGGGTGTCTGTTGTTGATCTCTAAAACAGCAGAGTAGACGATCTGTGCAAATTGCCTTCGGTCGAGGAAGGTGTCACGCATGGTCAGAATGACACCTGTTACTACGTGATCTTGAATCAATCCACGGAGTGGTCCTCCGTTTCTTGCCGTGATGTATTGGTAATCAGCCTGAAAACATGTCAGGACGTATTCGCAGATGCTCGGAGCATCTGCGACTCACCATGACGATGGTCTGGGCCTCAGCACGTGCGAGTGGGTCTTGAGGAAGATGGATGTTCATCTCATCTCCATCAAAATCGGCATTGAAAGTGTTGCAGTTTGCATAGTGCATTCTGAATGTTTTTTCCACCTACAAATATTATTTTTTTCTTAAAGTTTGATTTTACCTTGAGGACTTTGACAAAATGGGCCATAATCGAGGGCTTGTGAAGTGTTGGTTGACGGTTTGTCAATATGATATCTCCATCCCTGGCATGTCTGTGCACCTGTCATCTGTCAATCTACAACCCAAAAAGTCTCATATGACATCATCACCTTCTTGATGCTGTGTACTGCGCTGTTTGTGTGGAAAGTTCTAAGAAGTTTCGACAGGGCGACACGTTCTTCGTCTGTGCGAGTGTCTAAAGATATCATGTGGCCGTTCTCGTCCTCGATATAGAGGGCCCCTGGGTGCTTGTGCGCTCCATTTATGACAGCTGCGGCCATCTCCTTGTAGTTTCTGGGAAATTTCAACCAAACTTCGGGGATATAAATTATAAGATGAAATATAGATTTTCTGCGAATTTTCACGAAAATTTGAACGGAATTCTACCTCTCGGTGACGGGCTCGGGGTATGTAAGTCTCAAAGCAAAGTACATGGGGATACCCATTTGGTTTGTTTCTAAATATGGATCTGGTGAAATCACAGTTCTCGCCGCAAAGTTGACACGTTTACCCATCATATTCATTCTGAACATTCCTGGAATTTTCAGCGTTGTAGATTGGACGTCATTCGCTTATGAATCTTGAATATATTTACCCTCTTTCTTTTCTAGAATTTGTGCAACTCCTGGGGGTGCCTTGTCGTCACGTGCTGTCTTGTTGTCATAGAGATAATTGAGCTGGCCTTGCATGGCCAGAATATTTGAGTCTACGATATCTTGCTGTCCTTTGATCCTGATGACGTCATCATGACGTAATTATTACGAGAACTTTGAAGTATTGCTGACCGCAGCAAAAAAAGCCAAAAATAGAATAAATTACGGTTGTAGATACTCACGCTTTGTTGTGTTTGATCAGGTTTGCAAAGTAAAGGTTCTGGGGGTTTTGCATCTCCTGGTTTGTTACCTGATTCAGCCCAAGTGGTCTATTTTTGAGGTCAGAGTTCATCGTTGTAGATGATAAGTAAACTGAAATTTCACCTGAATTTGTTTGGTGGCACCAGCACTGTGTCGACGAAAAATCGGTCGCATGTCGACACTCTCTTCTCCACTCCCTTTTCCTTGTGGATCACACTGATGATGTCATCAAATCGCTCATCTACAACGATGTAATTACCCGAATAAATAACTGAAGTATTCGCTGTGGTTTTCCCATAACTTCTGCATGTGATAGAGAATGATGTTGTTGGCAACCAGCAACTTTTTTGGTCAGTCTACAACGTTGTAGTTACAAGTAAAATTGTCACCTCGTTTCCTGAAGCTTCAGGTCTCTTCTCTTCGGAGTTTTCGGAGTTGGGGTAGCGCTCTGCCAGCCAGTCTCTGTACTCTTGGTCGCAAATCTTTGTGACGAGGTGGTCCCTCATGATTCCGGGAACAGATACGTAATATCTCGTTCTGTCGGGGTCCGCCCTGATTTTCGTCTTTTTGCTGCAGATTTTTAATTTTTTGGCGCCACATCAGGTTTTGAAAATCAAACTAGAGTTTTGCCGCCATTTGTGAGCCCAGCTGCACAGACAGAAGAACCAGAAGCTTCTGACCATTATTCTGTTATAGAGGTACTGACCAGAGGCATGTTGGGCAGGTCACCGCTGATGTGGAATAAATGTAGTTCGACACTTTTTGTCTGAACGCGATGTACAGATCATCTGCATGTCTGACCACGGGGGCAGATGGCAATGTTGTCATTTTGATCTCTCCCTTCTCTCTCTCAACCTTCTTCTCGCTCATCTCATAATCAGGATCTTTCTGATAAAGAGGTCAGAAAGAGTCTGAAAAGTTGAATTTTGCAGGAAATGCACCTCAAAGATGTTATGTTGGATGGACATATCGGCGGCTTTTTTGTGCTTGCCGAGAGAAATCAAATTGATCTTCTTTCTTAAATTAGAGACGACTTCGTCCTCCCACAAGAACCCTAAGAAGTGTGAATCACGTATTCAATAAGGAATAAAACGATCATGATGGAACATAAAATTTACCTGATTCGAGGGAATCCAAGTACATGGCGTCTTCTAAAAGTCCAAAATCCAGTGCAGCTATGATGGTACTCCATCTGATTGTCTCCCTCGTCTGTGCATACAATTTGTGACACAAGAGGCAAGACACTTTGAGAAGACGTGCTAACTCTGGGTAGAGCAGGGGGTGGTATAGAGGTATGTTCAATGTCAAATAACCGTAATGACCCGGGCAATCTCTTGATGATTGGAGGCATGTTGCACACCTACACCATTCTCAGAAAATCTTAAGACAAGGCAGAATTATCTTGCAGCACCCTTCGGTAATACATTTTAAATGGATGAAATCAATAGATTTAAGACTCACGCAGTTGCTGAACTGAGAGGACCCATTCTGGGGTCATATAGACCACCTCTTATTTGTTCCTTGGAGTGTGATAATCCCTCCGTCTTTGTGATCTCGCATACTGCCAATCTCTTGATCTCCTCTCTCGAAAAGAAGCCAAAAGAAACGGTGTCAACCTCTCTGAACACCTTTGACCTCTTCCTGAAATCGGCCATTTTGATGTGGTTGTGATGCCTTGCTTCTGAAAAAGTTCCCTACAAAAATCAAGTCACGTGACCAAATTGAGAATGATGTGATATCGCCCAAAGATACGGCGAATAAACATGGGGACGCGTGTGGAGGCTGCAAGAAGGTTCCTAAAGAATTTGATCCTTTTTGTGGGGACCTTCTTATTTTTATCTGGATTTTACATGTATGCATATGTGCCACTTTCAGGCCTCCCTTTCTTTCTTGCATCAGGTACGTTATAAAATCACAAAAGTATAATCTGGTCTAAAGAAGGAAGATCCCTTGGTGAGGCTCCTTCTTGTTGCAGATCCGCAGATGGAAGGTGATGCAAGGATTAGTAGAGAAGGCGAATTTCTGGGTGAGTCGTAGCCATTTATTGTAATGGTGTTCTGATTTGATATCTCAGGAAAATTAAATCTGAACATCAATGATTATTTCAATCGTCACGTCTATACAAGCATGATGTCTTCTGTTAAGCCCACACATGTCTTTGTACTCGGAGATCTTTTTTCGAGCCAGTGGGTTTCAGAACATGAACATGATGAGAGGTTGAAGAGGTACAATTGGATCTTTAATCATCCACGGGTAAGGACTTTTTTCATCTTTGTTTCAGAGATCTTTGATTGAGATTCACAAAATCATTAATAATCATCAAATGGAAATGGGATGCTCATGTGACAAAATCAATTCCCATACCGTGGTTTTCTGCGGTAACTACCGCCATTTTTTCAAATGGTTTAGATTCAGTACAACCAATATCCTCTGTTTCAATATTTATTTGATTTGATTAAACTCTAAAAAAAAAAACTATAAAATGACTCAATTTATAGATTAATGCTGGGGAAGTTCAGGTGGCGTTTTTGAATCTTTCTATGACCCGTTAATTACCGCGAATGCGCGATATGATCACGTGAAAGAAAAGAATGTACACATAATGATCTGATGCAGCTCATCAACATCACTGGCAATCATGACATTGGCTATGCAGATGAGGTAAGTTCTTCAACATTTCGGGTTATGAGCCTTTGTACAGGAGTTAAAAATAGAACAATATATTGCACATCTACAACGAGACGTATAGATAGTACTTACTTAAAGAAGGTGTCAGATTACCATATATCGATGTTTGAACGCGCATTCGGCCCCGTAAACACGAAAATATATGCCGGAGGACACATCCTCACCATTTTCAACTCAATGAACATTGACACTTCCATAGACAAGGTGATGACTTCTAGTCGTTGAAATCTAATTAGATCTTGTTTGTGGAGCTTTGCAACATCGGGAAACAATGAGGTCTCCATGAGAATTATTGTCTTCTAGAAAAATCATATTTTGTTGTGCGATCTACACATTATATTGCACTGTACAAAATGTCAAGTAGATTTGTGCACGAAACCGGCCCACAGAAGTGAGATGGACTTTGATGTCAAACTGACACATGTCAGAGACATCATGACCGGACTTGGAGACATCTTCAGGAAGTGGCATCGGAGGTTTCGGAGAAAAAAACTCCAGTAATAGTGTTGACACACGTGCCTCTTTGGAAACCAAAGGGAAACTGTGTCGACGATCCTGACGTCATCAGGACATCAGAGTGAGTGTCTACAACGAGCTTCTTCCGAAATATCACCCGTCAAAAAGTCTCAAAGTCTGAATGTGTACAGGGGTGTTGTTGTACAACAGAATGTGATATCTGAAGAATCAAGTAGATGGATTTTGGAAAAATTGAATCCGGCAGTTGTCCTCAACGGTCATGATCATTACGGTTGTAAATACACCCACCCACAGGGTACAAAAGAGTGAGCCATTTCGCTTTTTTCAGGTTTATTCAAGAAGATTGAGACACACAGGTACACAGTGAGATCCGTGATGGGCGACTTCAGCGGAAACATCGCAGTATTAGATATCTTAAAGACGGACGGAAAGTTCACGTACCAATATCATGACGTGTCATTCGTCATCGTGTTCATTGTCATCGGGTACTTTGTGGCATTGATCATCTGGAGCATCATCACTCTGTTGTTTCTGGTAACGGGAGGGCGAAGTGTCCAAAAAGGGAAGATATCATAAAGAATCAATCTTCTGATCGTCAGCATTCATCTCATTATTCCAAGCGTAATTTCGTGCCAAGACAATTCTACACTGCCACAGAGCTGTACAAGTCACTGCAATTTCTTACCGCGACCCGCGATAACTGACGTGATATTAACGTGCGAGGTTGCGTTTTCTTTCGAAAAGTTATCCAGATTGAAGGAGATTCCGACACTTTGCGTTTGGTAACGAAAACAGCAACGAACATTCCTCACAACTCCCGCTTCACGTTAACAACTGCGATTTGCACGTTAACGAGATTTTATAGATTTTGCAAAAAGCAACACCATTCAAATTTGGGACAAGATGAACAAAGCTGCCCTCGTCCTCCTCGTCTGCGTCGCAATCGCATCCGCCGCTCAGGTCACTGTCTTTAACCAAGTCAAGTCTGGAGCTACCACTCTGACCATCTTCGACGGTGGCAACTGGGGATCTGGAGGCAGTAGCCTAGGCAGCGGTGAGTGTCCATGCGCCAGACATCACTCGGGTACAACCTTCTCATTGTCTTAGGTCAATCGAGATCCTTCAACCTTCCCGCCAACGGTCTTGGCATTCAAGAGGTCTGTCCGTTTATCCATCATTCCTGACGCACTAACCGCTGTCGTCTTTCCAATCTCTATCATCTTCACTTCTAATCATGAACAGAACGGAATGTACTACCGCAGCAGCAATCCTAACAACTGCAAGAACCCCGATAACGCTGGCATGCAGCTCACTTATCCCTCCTCCAACTGCAATTCCCCCAAGTTCTCCCCTGCCATCTTCTGCCCCGTGAAGAATACCTGGGAAGTCGTCAGCGTCCACTCTCAGGGAACCTGGCCCAACTGTCAAGTCTACGTCAGCAGAGGATAATTTCAAATTGCACATAATAAATCTTCATTGATGTATAATACGAGCAACTAAGAATTTGTTGTATCTACAATTATTGACCGAGACGTCGTGGTTAATTAATGCGAAGCACTTTGGTTAAATAAGTTTCATCATTCGGTGTAATCCTCTGTTCTTAAAACGAAAAAATCAATGTAGTTACGCCAAGAGCACCATATGATTGTCATTATCTTTGAGCGTAAGACAAGAGGCGAAATAAATTCAGAGGATATGTCGATTTGTGTGACTGGTTTATAGCAGGGATTCAGCTTACAACTATTTGAGCTTAATCTCAACACTGTACTTTTTGATAACACGAGAACAGAATCCTGGACTCATTGTAGATGTTGAGATTTGAAAAGATCCGACTGAAATCTGCGATTTGTTTTTGCCGATGAACCTTTCCGGAACTTGTGCTTTCAGGAAACGATTTTTGAGACGAAAAAAGGGGGAATGCACCACAAAAAGCTTCTTTTCCTGCCAGGAATTGAACCTGGGTCGGAAGCAGGCATCAGATGCTTCTGTACTGACCACTGTACTACAGGAAATTGTTGAAGTTCCACTTGAGACTCAAATTTGAATCAAATTTGCTTGCAAACTCTGCAAGAAAACGTACCCCAACAATAAAGATCGAAAAGAACTGATATTGCCTGAACGTAGTGATCAATGCGCAAATTCTCAAGTATTGAAAACAAAATTTGAAGGATATCAAACATGTTCCCACCTCAATTGTATAAGATTTTGTAACGTTGCCTTCAATCCCTCAAATTCACTGGTAAACACAAGAGCCTTGAAGGCGTACTCTGGTGTCTTGTTGTCCTCCTGATAATAAATGATCATGAGATGTGCATTGTTCTTGCCAGGTTCACAATACAACAATATTACAATAATACAGACCTGCACAAAACAGAAGTCAAATTGTGGGATATCATTTTATTAAGTCATGAAGGTCTTCACAACCGACTGGAGTTTTGCCTTGCATATGGGACATTTTCCCGTCTTGACTTTGATGTCCTTTGCGCAAGTCTCACAAGCGGTCATGTGACCTGAAGACATCATTTCCAAAATACTAAAAAGGACTCACCACAAGGGATAAAGACAGTGTTAATCTTCGCATCCATACAAATCTTGCAGTCCGTGTCATCTGCAAGAATGAGACATGGTAGATCGTCAAAATTCCCTCACCATCCATCGCGTCCCCGCCTCCCGCCGCATGACCCCCGGCCTGATTCTGTACAGCGGGGGCTTGTACAGCAGGGGGGGGAGGGGGTTTGAAAGAGATCGCTAACCACGTAGCGTTGACTGACCAGACCTGTGTGTCGGACCAAGTCGAGAAGCTGAGGTCGAAACCTTCAGTGTTTATGGCATCTGCGACCACGCTCACGCGGAGGTCGTGTGTTCTAAATCGGTGAGAAAAAGATAAGTGATTGGTGATTCTGTATATCAATTCTAAAAAATAGACCTTTGCCACCACAAATAACATTTTGATAAACAAAAAGGCAATTCTTTGAATAAAAACCGATAAATGAATGGTTCTTTTTGCGCACAGAAGGACTGACAGATCTCACTTGAAGACGTCTATATGACTGAGGCAAGCCGCAACGGTGGGTACTGATGGAAATTTAGAGTCAAATTCTTGACTTTTTTTACAATGTCTTGCCCCTTGTTTATCGAAAAGTGTGAACCCGGGCTATCACATTCAGTATAATATCGTTGTAGATTCCCAGAAAAATTCGTCTGAAAGAAGGAAACTCTATTGTAGATACCCAAAATAAATACTCGTTGTAGATGATGGGATAGGGTCAGAATTCTGTACTCACGTTGCCTTTTTTCCAAGGGGCCGCAGGGCTGCCGGTGTCAATCCGGAGATGGTTGTATCCATCATCAGAATGAAACTCCGGTGCAAAGGCTATCCACGAGACGGCAACCTCTTCGACTTGACTATCACACCACGTCGACACCTATGATATCATCATTTTTAGAAATCCTAAAGTCTCAAAATCGGGAAAAAAAGGGGGTTTTGTACCTGTAATGTGAATTTGTCGACGGCGACATCCTTTATGCAGGATGACACTCTACAATCGTAACTACAATCGGTTGATAGGCTCGAGATGCCATAGAAGACCTGTAGACCTCAGAATTGTAGAGGATATTTGAATAAATCTAATATGGGATCGTCGCGATTTTAGCACATTTAATGGAGCTGCAAAATGTAGCTTGTTTTCGCGGTGGCTTGAATTTTTTTGCATTTTTGTGAATTGTGATGAACGCGATTCGCCTTGAAACGTAAAGACGGCCAACACACAACTTTTTGTACCGGCTCAGTACGAATCAATTACGTTGCAGTGAATGGATTGTCAGGGTCGAGATATGAAAGAGGATGACCAAACGTACGAGGGGAGGAGCGGTGAAGGCGGGAAGGGCAACGGTATGTTGTGCATATCGAGAATCTGCAGAAATCAGATGCCGTGTTAGAGGAAGCATTGATCACCTGCTCCTTGCTCGAGAGCATAACCGTTCATAGTGCGTGAATTGAACATTATCCTTCCCAATTTAATTTTGTCATCTGTCCAATTCAGGACGAAATAAGATTTCCCGCCAAAATGAACTTACCGACCAGTAATTGGTTGTTCACGGCGATCCATGTTGCACCAGCTGACCACACACAACAATCACCATCCGCCTCAATCTTTAAACTAAATCCATTCGCGTCAACGTGTTCAGCCAAAGCGCAGATCCTGATCGATTCAGCACTAGTTATCGTACATCTTGAAACCCACTTCTGATCGGTTCCACTCACAATGTCTTCCATGCAAAATGCAACAAAGACCTGTGGTGTCACGGCAAACTTCTTTGCAAATTTGATCTTTTCGATATAGAATCTCTTCCCTTCGTTCCGATGAAGCGACCATCCCGGTGTTGCCTTCTTTCCGGGCATAATCTTTCCAGTTTGAATGTCAGGTGTAGCTGATTGATCATTCAGATCCTGAAACAAGTGTAATCGTCACCAACTCACCCATGAAGCTTATTGTGTTGCGGTTTTGTGGATTGATCAAGATGATCCATTACCAAGAAAAAGTGCCATCTACTTCTACAACTGCACGAAATTTTTGATCAACATTTTAAAGAATTTCTTTCACATTTCACGCTAAAAAAGTGCATTCTTTGCATAAATACTTCCAAGAGAAGGAATGACGATCGTACATGTTGTTCAGTATAGATTCTTAAGCTCGATCGAGATATTCTGGTGGAATTGGTTGTAAAAGTCCTTTTACACGTCAACCTTGGATCTCGGCGGAATCTTGCTGTGACAGCCTGTTTCTCTTTGTTTCGAGAAGTTATCATCACACCACACCAACGAATCACGCACGCCACACCACGACTAAAAACATGGAAATGACTAAGGAGAAGAACGTCTCTGTTGTTGAGACTAAGGTAGAGCACATCGAGAAGCCTGTTGTTGTCCATGAGCACATCAAGAAGGTCAGTGCTCACAAGACGTCTTTTCCATTGGTTATCCTGATTAGATTATGATTATTCTAATTTGAGAGTTAGATTGAGAAGGCTGAATTACAGCCCATCATACATAGAGAAAGAGAACAGAAGGAGATCATCCAAATCACTCAACCTCTAAAAGAAACTGAGTTCGAGCCTGTTAACATTCAGAAGATCACCCTGCCTGATGAAATACGCCCAACCATCATTCAAGTCGCGTGAGTCTGATCAGTTAATTCTCGCACATGTTCTAAAGTTTTATAGCGAACAGCCTGCCCCTGAAGTGATCCCAAGCACAAAGGTGATCCAAGCCAGCGTGATCAATGAAGAGAGGCTCCCTACGATCGTACACGAGACCATCAAAAAGTCCGTCATCCAGGAAGTTACAAAGGTGAGTACCACAAATGTCTCACGAAAATGCTCACAAAAATGTCTCACAAATCTAAGGTGATCCACAAAGACATCGTCGCCCCCAAGCTCATCCACACTACCACCCCTATTTATGAGAGGATTGTAGAGGAACCCCTCTACAAGACCATCGTTTTACCAGATGTAGACATGGGCCTCACAAGGTTTGAATAGATCGAGTGCCATATTTCATGTTCTAAAGAGGTACAGCAAGCTGCCTGGTGATCTGACACTAGAACTTTTCAAAGGCGACAAGGCTGTGCAATTCCCAGGCCTCGCACATGCCAACTTTAAACAGGAACAAGAAACCATCTCGAGAATGAAGAACATGTCATTCAGACAGGCCACCATGTCACAATGAAGATTAGCTTCACAATAAACAGAGGAAGGCTGTGAATTATGTGAATGAATTCCATAAAATGGAAGATGATCGCCCTCCTCCTCCCTCTGGAGATTTTTCTTTCACAGAGGCCAAAACAAAACGAACACCAATATCATGCGAACACAACACGTACTCCTTCTGGTTGCCTTCTTCTGTGCGGCTGCAGGTGACCTTCTCATCCTCGGAACATCAAGAAGAGTTCGTCTTTCCATCTCATGAGCACTCACGTTCTACAGCCTTTCCAAATGGAAATGGGATATTCTGTGGAGATAAGCAGTGTCCGAGAACCAATGGCTGCTGCTACGATCTCGAACATGGACCTGTTTGCTTCGAGTCACGTTTCTACCATTGCGCCCCAGATCAATTCTATGGGACCAACTCTTTATGTTCCAGAGGTGATGGTTCCTGTGCTGGAGTGTGCTTCGACCCCAAGAGATACATGTAGGCATCATCATCTCAATGTGGAATCATTTTTAACGCATAAAGTTGTGCTGAAGGCCAAATCACGCAAAGAAAACAGGCGTTGAATGGATTCCCTTACTATCCGTTCAAGAACAGCGAACTCTTTGACCCCTCTATCAATGCTTACCCCACCGTATTTTGAGGGTCTTGTACAATAAAATATTCTATTTTTAGAATCTTCAAATACTCTAGAACACCACGTGCCACCTCTAAATATAATTTATTCCGTGCCGTCCGTCAACTTTCCACTTCTTAATCGTTGTCTTCGAGATTCTACACGGGGATTCTCCAAGACCTTCTCAAATGTCCTCGATCTACAACTGTCAGGTTGACATGGCTACAAGACATCTCACCTTCTCCATCTATTTTTAGCACCCACTTTGGGACTCTCTGTAATCACGGGGGACCATGACTTTTTTCTCGGACCGAAATCTTGTGAAATATCCGGTAATTTTTCCGAGATGTTACTTCCCGCTTCTTCTTCGAAACTTCCTTGACTTTTCTCTGAAATATCTTCCGTTTTCTCTGGAGAATTTTCTTCTGAATCGAAATTGCTCCAATTTTTAAATGTTTTTTTTAAAGGTATTTTTTCATCTGCTTGCATCCGAAGAGGTGGAGAAGGGCTCATCAACTCCGATTTCCAGCCCGGAATATTATTTGAAATTTCAGGTCTCTCCTCCCCCTGTACATGTCATCTACAACGCGAGAGATGATCTACAATACCTCTTCGGAGTCGTAATTGATTGAGACACCGAAAACGCAGATGGTTTTGTCATATGATGCGGTCCAAGCTTTCCAGCTGCTTCGTTTCGAGTCGTAAGCGAATGAAACGCATGTCACGTTGTCGCTGTGGTAGTTATCCACACTATGAAGGGGTTCGGAAGACTGTAATAATGAGTGTCTACAATTGGATCTACAACTATTTCCTGCAAAAAAATAGATGAGAGAAGAATGGTTATCTACAACTGCGTCTACAACGAGTCATACCTGGTTCCATATTTTGATACAAGCATCTCTGCCACAAGACCATACGTAGTCCCCGAAATTGACTACCGAGTTGACAGCACCGTCGTGATGATGCATTGTTCTGCACACATTGTAATTCTATCGTCTTCAGAAAAATTAAATCTTCAAAAAGAATAAAAATTCACCTGGTCGAAGACAAAGATTCCATCTGCACCGCAACCCCAAATCTCGCTCTTGTACCTTTTGTTGTCAACATTATCCAATATTTTGTAAAATCAAGAAGTCCAGAAAATGTACTTTCCCAAGTTTACAAACTTTCGCTGTTTTTGGTGTTGAAATTTTATTCAATTTGCGTTGCGGGTTTGCCGCAACAACACCAAACTGTCAATTACCTACACGGTAATAACCGTGACCCATTACTGATGACCTTTGTGACAAGCAAGCTGAAATTTCGCAGAAAATTCACCTTGTCAGGGAACAAATCGACCTCTTCCCGTTCTCATTTATCGTATGTATGATATCATGAGTCTGAACACGTCATCCTCCGATCAAAAATGATGTCATACCTTCGTGGAGCAGACGTAAATATCCATGGAGCGTCCCAAAGTGGTGACCCACACTTTGTCTCCACTGTGGTCCAAGCATAAACTCTTTACAAGTCCTCGCACGTTAATTTCGCAGATCTTCTCGAACTGTTGTCTTCAGTCTTTGGATTATTTTTTCAAGGTGAAAATCGAGTGAAATTTCATAGAAAAGTACCGTGTGCATGTCTATGATTCTTAACATATTGTCGTCTCCCGCCCAAATCTGACCGTCTACAACAATCATCGCGAAACAGCCCCATTTTAATTCTTTCAGGCATTTCTTGTCTTCCTGGCTCCAAACCTACAAATTTGAATTTCAAAAAATGTCCTAGGTCATATGCACTTTTGAGAGGCACTCCACTTTTCACGTCTACAACGACGGAATAAAAAGTCGAAATTTCGTCAGAAATTCACCTTGATCGAGTTGGTGGAGCCGGTCCATATTGTGGATTCGTCTACATCTAACATAGACAATATCATCCCTTGTTGTGTGTCCAACTCTTGCTTCACTGAATAATCCTGGAATATTCGTCACAAAAATTCGTGCCGGCAGTAATGCTATTGGTATATTTATTTCCTTCTAAAATATGTGCATTCAACAAATAGTGTTCATCTACAACGATGTAGTGGAAGATATTTTAAGGTTGTGAGGTCTTACCTGTGCATCTATAATTAGAATCCTTCCGTTGGAATCACAAGACCAGATCTCCTGCTGTTGGAATCCGGGAACAAGTTCTTGTACCGATTTTTTATGTCCATAAATTTTCTGACACCACTGCACCCACTGAAAAACTTTTAAAATTTTCGAAATTCTTTTGAGAAATTCCACTCACGGACGCGTTGGATTTGAAAGATTCCTGTGATGATTAGTCCGACATTTCAGAAGAAAAATCGAATATCCCACCGGAAAAATGTCTTCGGCTTTGCTAAAGATAAAATTGCAAAGTTTATTGACATTTTCAATTTCGGATACGTCCAAGCCCCCACGGCTCTTCCACAACAAGTTGGGTCCGATCGTTGTAGATAGGTTCGTATAACTCATCTACAACCGTGTTATTTTTATTTGAACAGACTGAAACGGATACTATTCGTTTTTTATTCCAATTTGGAATAATCTTGACTTCACGTATCATCTACAAATACATCTACAATCAAATCGTCACCAGATTATATTGACTGTTGGTCGCGACTTTGGATGCAAACGTGACAACGCTTCTGAGCAGTGCTCTGTTCTCTTCAGGTAAGTTCTGGACCATCCTTTTCATTTCTTCAACTTGTTCTTCGTCTGGCAGACCTGAAAAATGAATTCGAAATTTTTGTTTGTTATTTGTGCGACTTCGGCGGGCGACAAGACTCCAAGTCTTGTGCAATTCGCGGTATGGACAACGTGGATTTATGAGGTGATATCTTTAAATGCAACACCAAAATAATTGGTATTAAAAATTGACATACTCAGAATGGACACCCATTCTTGGTAACGATCTAGCATCAACACAGGATCCGGCAGTTCTCTGAGATACAACTTGAACAATGAGGCGACCTCGTTGCATCCGCAGTTCTCCTTGATGAAATCGATCTAGCAGTGTCAACATCACATTTTCATGTTTCAGGATGATCATCGCGGAAGCTGCATCTTCTTCGATCTGAAATTCCGCCAACATATATGATGGTGGTGTTTCTCACCTCCTCCCCAGCATTCAATCGTCCGTACAGTTTATTGATCAGCTGACAAAACATGAGCCAGTGCATTTTGTAACTCCCTACCTCTTTAGATCCTGAAATTCTAAAGATGCCTTCTTCGCCCATTCCTTGACATCATCAGAATCAATGAGATCGGTCTCCCTCACCATTTAAGGTCAAATATCGAAGCGATTGAAAGACAAAATACGGTATCGAATGAGTCCTCGATTCTTTGTGGTTCTGTTTATCATTGCTCACGAGTTCACTGAGAGGTGTTCCAAAGACCTTCATGATGTTGTGTTGCGTAACTTTTGGTTTGTTTGTGTTGATCGCCGAACAGAGACATGAAGTGTTCCGTGAAACCCAAGAACAACCCTGCCACCCGAGATTCATTGATTCGTTTCAGAACCCATTTTTCAGTGGCAGTGCAGAATGAAGGATATTTTACTTCTATAAAAGTTCAAAATCCCTATAAATAATCATCGAGAAATAAGATGATGATGATCAATGCAAGGGAAGCCATACGACACTTGGTTTACTCACCACCTTTCAGTTCCCAAACAAAGGTTTGAGGCCTGTTCGATTTCACTCCACTTGTGGAGTCCCGAAATTTCAGCCGACAAATTGTTGATTAGAAAAATACCAAGAACAAGATGGACAAAAACATGACCCCTGAGTGACTTGAACACCCAACCTTCCGATCTGGAGTCGGATGCACTGCCATTGTGCTAAGGAGCCTTGATGATGGAATCAAAATTATACACATAATTTATCATTTCATAATTTATAATATCCCAAGATATTAGTTACATGCTGATGCATCGACGAAACCTAGAATGTAAATAAGTTTGATCCTTCTCAAACAGAAGAAATCTTCTTACTGATGAAATCATCGTCTCTGTCTCATGTATTTGGGTCTGACAACCCACCTGAGCAATTCACAACCTTTTCTCACCCCGGTTGAATCAACAATAATGCTTGTCTGCACTTATTCACCGGTCAATCGCACACTGGCTTTGCTTAAGCGTTGATTTCTGGAAGAGCTGCATATTTGGGTTGTTTTGAACTGATCTAAATTGACGCCTTCAAACATGAAAAAAAGCGCTAAAATGATGATACACAGTATCAAGCTCGATGTCAAAGTAATCTGGGCGATATTCAGAATGGGAAAATAAAGTGTCTTCCGTGTGTCCTATATATGCATATTCAGCCATACCCGATCGATCTTTTGAATCAAAATGCAAATGTTACAACCATCACGAATGATTTGTTGTTTGCTAACCTCCGGTCATAAGAATCTCTTTGATCGCGTCCTCGCCGATGGGAAGATGCCTTTATCTCTCGATGTGATCGTGCACCCACTTGAGTCAGTTCGGTTGATATCGTCCTCAACCCTCGATAAAAATTCGAATCCTGCCAAGACCGTATCCCATTATCTTGGAGCATCTGATGAAATTTCTAAAGAACAACTGACATACTCTCTCCAGAGCCAGTGCCTCTCTCTCTCTGTGTTGGGAAAAAATTGACTTCGGAATTATTTTGGCGTTGTAGAGAAGGATTTGAGGGGGTGGGAGGGATTCTTCGGCAAGAGGTTTAATCGTTCTTCCTTTGGATCCTATCTGTCCTTCGTCAATCATCCTCCAATATGGTATGTCTATAGAATAATAACATAATCCATCGTCTTCTAGCTGTAGAGAATACAATCTGTGAATTTTTCTGATGTAGGGTGTGATATGATAAATGAAATGTGATTGGACAATTGTTTTTTTGGATGTAGCATGACCTGGTGTAGGGTCGCGTTAGAACTAAGACAATCAAGAAGGCTTCTCGCCTCATCATCGAGAAGTACTACCCTCGTCTGACGACCGATTTCCAAGTCAACAAGAAGTTGACCTCCGAAATCGCCATCATCTCCTCCAAGAGATTGAGAAACAAGATCGCTGGGTTCACCACCCACTTGATGAGACGTATTGCCAAGGGCCCCGTCCGTGGAATCTCCCTCAAGTTGCAAGAGGAGGAGAGAGAGCGCAAGGACAACTACGTCCCTGAGGTCTCTGCCATCGACATCACCCACATCGAGGTCGACCCCGACACCGAGGCTATGCTCAAGGCCATCGACTTCAAGAACCTCCCCAACATCCACTCCGTCAAGCTCCTCAACGAGACCAACAAGACCACCAGGACCGGAGCCGCCAGACGTAACTAAGGTGAGTTATATTTTTTCATGTGATGATTCGCGATCTTGTCAAAAAAATGTTTATTTAAAACAGTTGTGGATTTTGCACGAGATCACGAAGGGATGCAATAAAAGCGTTCGGATGGATACCGATTCCTTATATAACTTATGTGAGTCTTGCTTTTGCGTTTATTTTTCAACTCGTCCCATTCTGTTTCTAGAGATCTTGATCGTGATTATGTGGGAGAGGTTCATATTTTGTGAAGTATTTTGGTGTTCTGAACCTATCTGTGGTATTGGGCTTCTCTGTCGTTATTGGACTTTTTGTGCTATTCTGTTGTCTTTCTGAAGTTATTCTCTGGTGTTGTTCGTCTACTTTTGTGGACTCGGGCGTCATGTTTACAGATCGAGCACTTTTATGTGGCCTCGCCGCAGTCTTCGAAGCCAGCAAGACGGTCAAGATTGAAAGCTTTCTATAGGGCAGATTCCGTCCCCAAATTAATTAGGGGCAGCTGTTCCACTTAAGGCGATATAACGCACCTTTAACTCGGAATTCTGCAGGAATTTCTCGGTTTAAACGTGCTGGGATTCTTCTCACTTTCACCGACACACATACATACACACGCACGCCACGAAAACATCTATACGAAATGATATCAGAGAATTTAATAAATCTCGACTCACCTGTATTGACAAGGGATGCCGTATTCTCACCGCCAAGAGGAAGGGCAGCCAGCTCTCCATTATTAAGAGCCACCTCTTCACCACAACTTGGAAAGGCTGATGTCATCAGACCGTCGGCATCAGCTGGACATTTAAAGATTAAAGAGGAAATCTTGAGGGACGATACAGCCGCGAGATATAAGAGGGTGAGGGATCAATCTTAAAGAAGGATTCTGATGTCTGCCAGGTGGACGAGATTGATGTGAAGAACGTAGAACTCGTCGATATAATGACAGAATTTGAGATCTCTTTCAAGAATAAGAAAAGTCAGATCACTTTTGGGCGTCTGGTTGTCACTTCTGAAGAGGTATGTTATTCAAACATTTTCTGGTTACTTTATCACTAAATTGTGCAGCTCCTTGTGTACAAAGACCCCTCTGGCTTCCATCTTCGTTCTCGAAAGAACACTCCCTACTATACCTTCAAAATCAACAAAATCGCCATGTTCAATTACGCAGATGACAACTGTCACGTCATGCTGCACTATGACTGGGGAAAAGATCAGGTACTCTATTGAAGATCATTGTCCACATTGCATGTTCTGATTCAATAGGCACCAACACACAAGAAGGCGCCGATGCAAAACGGCTTAGAGGTCGTCACTTTACGAACAAAAGAGCAGGCAGACAAGGTCAAACTGGCCATTAAGGTCGCCATACAGAGAAAGATGCAACGAAAGATGTCATTTTCACAATCGACAACCAGACAGTCATAAAATAAAGGTTATTTAAATGTCTTAATACAAGTTGGAAGATGCGAGGTTGTACAGAGCAATCAGCGTGAGGATCAAACAAATGGGGAGTGCAAACTCTTTAAAAATAGTCCATCTGGGAATAGACACCAGACTTTTCGGAGAAAACACCATTGATCATCAGCAGGCACAAGATTTCCCACGATGACAATCAGGCATGTTGTGGGATTCAAATTGAAGCCAGATGTTGACAGACAATTCATTGATGAAGTTGGGAAGGGATTCTTAGCTCTGAAGGACAAAATCGAAGGAATACTGGAGATACACTGGGGCCAGAACTTTGACGATGAATTTTTCGCGGATTGGGTCTTAGAGGTGAGCGAGGTTGCGTTGTCGTGATGTGTGGTCACATTTTGGAGGTCACTTTTGTTGATAAAGAGGCTCTCGAGAAATACACGCCGCATCCAGCACACAAAGCAGCAGCTGTATTATCACCTCACTCGACTCAAGTTATTGCTTTCGATTACGAAATATAATTGAAATGACTTATAGATCGAATCTCATTAAGGATTTAAAATCCCTTGTATCAGATGAACAAAATCAGTATGAACATCATTTTGTGGATGAGCGTTATATATTCCAACGAAAATGTAACAGCCTTCGTTTTGTATAAGAGATAATCCTTTGGCAAAGCATCAAATCGCAGAAGGATTTAATTGAACTTTATACTATATTCATTTCCAATGATTGTACATCCGCATATATCTCTAATACCCCCTCTGGAGGTATATCATCATAACCATGAGGCGCCTCATTACTCGAGGATGGACCCAGGAATCTTGTGTGATCATCATATCCGGTAACCTCTTCTGGAGGCAGAGCAAGAAACAAACTTGGTTCATTGTAAACATTCCCATTGTCGTAATCCTCTGCTTTCAATTAACATGGTGTATGCCAATGCGCATGAAGGGATATTCTCACCAGGGACGGGAATGAAGTCATTTGTGGGTACATCATCAACGATGCCGATTCCTTCCGCGATTGAATCGACCAATTCCTGGAACGTTGGTCTCAGTTCTGGAGCTGTCTCCCAACAATCTGAAGTAGATGAGCTTGATGATTGAATGGTCAACATGATCCTACCGGTCATCGCTTTTCGCAACCATGGATCGCAATCGGGTAACGGCAGCCTTTTTCCTTCAGTCACAACACCGATAGCAGCCTCCATAGGTGCCACTCCCTCCCATGGCTCTTTTTCACTGATGATCTCCCACATCACCACTCTGTACAAATTATAAATAAATCTCTTGTACATGGTGCTAGTGACTCACCCAAAAGAGAATACATCAGTGGCAGGAGAATATTTCCTGTCACGTATGGCTGAACACATCAGAACAATTCGCAATCAGACCTCACCTTCAGGAGCCATCCATTTGAGTGGACCATTTGTAGTCTGTGTTGTAGATGGCCCGGCGTCTTCTGTCTCACGAGACATACCAAAATCAGAGACCTGTCACAAACGTCACCTTTGACACGCGACGACCCTCATACCTTCGGTTCCAAATATTTGGTCAACAGGATGTTGCGAGTGGCTAAGTCTCTGCAGATGTCACCTTCCTTCAAAACGACATTCTAATCACCTGTGGATCACCTTCTCTTGGTGTAGATGCAGCATTCCCAGTGCTATTCCATATATGAACTTGTTCTTTTGATCTTGTTCCACTGTGTTATGCTCGAGATAGTCTATCCATATTAGTTGTGTTTACGAATAAAATGTCCAAAACTCACTGAGCAGAGAGCCTCCCTCACAGAATTCGCTGAAAATTGTTAGTTGGATTTCAAACCATTGCCCTCACGTGATCTGTGGTCTATCAGCAAAAAATAGTTATACATTATACATACTATAGACAGAGGATCTGGTGGGAATGTCACTCCAATACTGAATATAACGGTAAATATTACAATAGATATTCAGATGAAATACTCACAATAAGACCACATTCTATAGATCGATCAGTAAATAAAACACGTGTCGACTTACTGGGTGGGACCTCAGCCTTCTGAGTATGGACATCTCACTCATAAATTCACTCAACTGCTTGTGTGACACATGCTCAGCTCTGATCTATTGGAATGTTAATGATTTCATATCATGATATCTTTGCACCTGCTTGACAGCAATGCTGAGATTTCTCCATTCTGCTCTGTATACAATACCAAAAGCACCAGATCCTACCTCCTTCATGTTACGCAGCTCAGAATATGGCACCTACGCATTACATCACTCAGGATTTTTATATTGCCACTTACAATCGACTTTTTTGCTTCTCCAAGATTGATGGAGGATAGATCGATTAACCTCAGCTGTTTGTCATAAAATCCTTCCTTGCTCCGCTTTTTCTTGTACATGATGACAAAGATGATCACGATGACAGCCAATAGTGCGGTGATGCCGATCACCAGACCGACTATAAGTCCAACAGTGTTGAATCCATTTGTATCAGGTTGCGTGACCGCAAGCGTAGTGGGAATGATTGGACCGACACTCAAGACCTGTTCTCTCAGATAAGGATTCATTTTCATTTCACCTCATAATTTGGGATCATATTATTATTTGCGATGATCGCGATCTGCTGTACAGTTCGATCCGCATTTCCTTCATTTATACTTCCAATAGGCGGAGGGCCGACTACGAGATCTACAATGACACTGTATGTGTGAATTTTTTGGCATTTAAAATGAAAATAAATACCTCCCAGAGCGAACACTGTCGATGGATAATCTGCTCCGTGTGATATTTGCTGCGATAGCAAGTGCACTGAGAAAAGGTTGAGGATCAAAAGAAGACACATTGCCTTGAAGTCGTAGTGATATATTGCTGCTTTGCCGATCTGCTCCAGCAATACATCTAATAAATCATCAGAATAAAATCAGTCTATAGACCTAATACCTCGCGTCGCACAAATAATAAGACTGCCATGTGATGGGGCACAAAAACTGATTGTCTGACATATCACAGCTCACATTCGCATAGTTCGATTGAATGAGACCGATGTTCATGTTATCGGTCAAGTTGTTGTGGCTGACATCAATTACTTGCAGATTCCCAAGTTGTAGAAGAGAAGGAATCGACCCGGTGATGCTGTTATAACTCACATTCACCACCTAGTATATTCAGCCTTTTTCATAATAAAGATGTGACTGTATATCAAATAAATGATACCCTTAAATTGTAGAGGGTAGATAGAGATGGGAGTGTACCGTTCAGCTGATTGTCACTCAAGTCGATCGTCTGTAACTTCAATTTATTTGAAAAATCAGGCACAGCACCTATGACCATCAGAAAATCCTATAAAAAATATTCACCAGAGAAGTGGTTATGGCTAATGTTGAGTATAGAAACAGATATAAGTCCACTGATCACGCTTATAACACCAGAGAAGGCGTTACAGCTCAAGTCCATCTCTGTTAGATCTGACACAAATGCGTTAACTAGACCACTGAAATTGTTGTTCTGCAGCCTCAGCGTTGTCATCGTCCGGATGTTGTACATAGACAATGGTATTTCACCGTGCATGTTGTTATGTGAGAAGTCCACTTTCTGCAGAAACCGAAGATTACCAATATCAGAGGGTAGAGGTGCCGTTATCATGTTATCAGACATATTCAGGTTCTGTACCAACTCAATATCTTTATGAAGAATAAATATTCACCTGTAACAGTGTCAAACTTGACACGAATGACAAATTTGAAGACGAAAGAAGGTTGTTGCCGATGCTCAGACTCGTCAGGTATTGCAGAGATCCCAGAAAGTCTGGTATTGTCCCAGTTATAAGGTTATTTGATATGTCTAATGTTTGTAGACCAGTAAGCTGACCGAGTGTGGCGGGTAGGAATCCGATGAGTCTGTTGTTGGCGATTGAAAGTCTCTGCAGCGAAGGCATTCTGAAACACGTAAATATTGATCACATAATGAGCTATACCTTATCTTTGTGAACAGCTGGATCACCCATCCGCCGATGTTGTTGCCATCTATAAGACAATCTGTCATAAACAGCCACTCTAGAATAGCAGTAACCAGATCGTTGTCCGGTAGCTGTAAGTGTCAACAGGATTGATGACATACAGATGTCTCACTTGGTTGTCATCAAAGTGGTTGTTAGAAGCATCAAAATAGACGATAGAAAGAGGAAGCTGACTGAAGATCTTGTTACTGAAGCTGTTGTTCGATATATCTGTCTCCAGTTAATATCAGGTCAGGTTGGAGAATTATTTACCAAGATGGATAAGCACTGGGTGAGATGCTGTAGAGATCCATTTCAAATCAAAGATAGCGCCGCCAAATCCATTGTTTGCAAGGTTCAGCTGAATATTAATCAGAAAAGATGGAGAGTAGAAGATCTTCACTCACAGATACCAGACGTTTCCATTTAGCAAGAAAAGGAAGCTTGCCGACGAGATTATTATTTCCAAAGTCGACGAACGTCAAATTTGACAGATTTGACAGGTCCGGGATTGGTCCTGTGAGATTATTTGAAGCCAAGGACAGCCGCTTTACTGTATATTTTCAGTCACAACGACATCATAAAAATACCCACGCATTGTTAGATTTTGCAAGGTTGCAGGGATAGAACCTGATAACAGGTTGTCATCTAGAAGTATCTCCTGAAGTGAGATAGCTTGCGATAGATCCGGAATACTTCCTTCCAGTCTGTTTGAGACGAGATTTAGGAAGACAAGCTGTATCATATTGCTGAATATATCGGGCATCTATTGTTGATGAGTCACCAGATGTCCTGAAGCAGTGCTGGTAAACTACCTGGCCATTCATATAATTATATGATAAATCTAGAGATCTGAGCATGGTAAGGTTCTGTAACTGTGGATTGATTCTTCCTTCCAAGAAGCATCCTGCCAATGAGACATTTTTGAGATTGATTGGCAGACCTGGCATTTCTCCACTGAGCGAATTATATCCTAAAGATAGATGCTCAAGCTGAACATGTGAGTTGGACCATCTTGATATTTAGTTCTCACATTCACGTAATTGATCAGATTTGGAATTCCTCCAGTAAATCGATTTGAAGAGTAATCGAGGTAGTTCAAGAGTGATGTTGATCTGCTGGGAAACACCAGTGTTCCAGAAAGGTAATTGCTACCAACAGCTGTAATTACTCAATAAAAGATGGTGTGACATAATGCATACCGATGGTTTCGATCGACGGTAAATCCAGTAGAGATTGAGGCACCTGACATTCTTCAACTTGTGATATAGGATCACAAAACTCACGTTTCCTGTCAAGTAATTCCGCGACAGGCGTATGACGTTCAGGTTTATTAGCCCACTAAAATCTTCAGGAATAGTACCGTTAAGCTGGTTGTCTGTGAGGGACAAGGTCTGTAAATTTACAAGTCCACCAATACATGGTGGTATTGGCCCTGAAAACAGATTGCTGAATAAATCGATAACTGTCATGTTTTTACAATTACACAGATCTGGGACATGCCCTGTGAAGCTGTTGTGACCTCCCGCTATCTGAACATTCAATGGCGACACTTTATAGATCTACTTACAGTCATGAGGGAGGACATCCTATTCAGACTGAATGGAAGAGGACCCTTGAAATAGTTCCACTCCACTATGAGAGATTGCAAGTTGGTCAAATTACCCAAGGATGCCGGCTGTTCTCCAAAAAAATTGTGTGAATAATCGAGAGATATCAAATTAATTGCTTGGTCTATTGAGTCAGGAATAGGACCTGTGAGCGTCATCTTCATCAGGTCATCAGGAGATCATCGCACCTGACAACATATTTTGTCCTACCGACATGTAAGATAGAGATGTCATGTTGTAGAAATCATGAAGAGTACCAGATAAACTTGAATATAAATCAGTAATCCTGAAGCAAAGAAAATTCAGATGATGACGATGACTCACAAATTGTCTTGTAATCCTAGATAAAAGAGGTTAGAGTGTCCGTTATAATTCGGTATTGTTCCGTAAAGATTATTCGACCGCACTGTCAAAAGGTGAATCAATCTTCAACGAGCAAGTTCAAATTAAATCAAAAAGCGCAATACAAACGATATGTTGCGATTTTCATCGCATTTTATCACACTTCACGACAACAATCCAATTTTGGCATATCGGCCACCCTTTGTCGAAAAATAAACTAAAATGAATTTAATTACTTACGGTCGAGCAAATATAAATTCTCCAGCTGAAAAATATTGCTAGGAATTTGACCTCTCATCCCAGAGAGATATAAGTTAAAATAACATAGATTTGGCCATAATATGATACTATTTGGTATCTGTATCCATCAGAACTTCTTTTCTCAAAATTGAACTCACGACACCGCCGAGATTGCTGAGCTTTGTGGAAAACCATTGCATCTTTGGAGTTGAAATGATGAGAAGTTGCGGAATGCCACCCGTCACAAGTGATCCTCCAATGTCGAATTTGGTGAGATTAGGAAGATTCCAATTGATTGAAGAGTTGCTCAGTGATCCTGTGAGTCCATTACATTGAAGGACGATCTCGGTCACCGATCCTGCAGTTGTGAATGAGCCATCAACAACGTCAAGTGTGTGATTATCAACTCACCATTTATACAAAACACTTGGTGGAAATCACAAGAGTTTGTAGATCCCCAGTTTGTGTTGTTCAACCAAAAGGGACCTTCATCGATTCAGATATCTCCATTTCGCTTCCACATCTCACCACCCAATGCATGATAAATGCTCATCAGTGAATCGTGTTCTGCCCGCAGCGACCATTCGGCGGTCGTGAAACATACCAGCACGAGTAGAGACACCACCTCTCTCATCGTCTTGAGCAAGATTTAAATTCTTGAGATAAAACTATGAGCTCCGTAAAAACCAATGATACGTACAACGAACCCTGTCAATTTTGAGACAGTTACGAGGATTAATCCAATCCGCAGGAATGTTGGAAAGAACCACGTGACCGACCCAAAAATAACACCAACACAAATAGATCAATAGATTGTTTGTCTTCATTTACATGTGTCTTGGAACTGCCGGCGATGTGGACACAGGACTTTCTGTTTCCTTCGAACCCACACCACCTACACGGAACGCAACGCAAGTTGTGTGGTCGAATTTTCCTGGAAAAATTGTCATCTCACTGAATTTTCGGCGAGTTTTACCTGGAAATTCTTCGTAGCTGGTGGGTTGTTTTGTGCCGATGTTTTGTTCCATATATGTTCTGCACTTGTGTGTAATCTTGATGCAATAGTTTAAGAGTGCGTTCACAATGAGTTGAGGTGATGGCTCTGACATCTGCTTGATCAACATCTTCAGTTGCTCTGTTCTAAATTGACTCTTCAACTCATCGGCGCGTCTGTGTGCTGTATAGTGATTCAGCATTATAAAAAATGATTTGGTTGATGGCTCATGATATGTTCATAATCATTGATACTAATGAGACAAAATGAAAACATGATTATTGTGATTAAAAGAAGCACTCACATTCAAACTCCTTCCAGTTATCGCCGTCCAGTTCAGAAGAAACATCTCTCGGTTTCAAACCGTGTTGTTGTGGGTCAAAGTTGTCATGGACACCATCAGAGCAGATGAATATGATATCTCCTTGGTGAACCTGAGATGTCTCAATTTCAGGATGAATAAATAGATATTAAAACATTCACCTCGAAAAAGTATAATTTCAGGTTGCGAAGGTCCGGAGCTCCGTGACCCACATAAGGTCCAATTCTGCCTCCTACACGAGGTTTCAGAGAGCTTTTCACGAAATTTCGACGAATCTTCACCTGGATCTGACACATCTGACAGATTTCCTCTGTTCAATGCGGTCATATCTAATACTTCTCCATCACTTTTTCTGAGCACAAAAGCCTTGCAGTCTCCCACGCTTAAGAATGCAAAACCCCACAGCGGGTCGTTCGCACCGATTTGCTCGAATCTCAACACGACACCTCCCAACAGAGTTGTAGTTCCCGCTGACCAGATGTCCTCTTCGTGACCTGTCATGTGTCAGAAATGACAGGTGTACATGCTGTGGCTCCACCGCGATTTTGCGAAAAATATAAATATAATTATTATATTATTATTTTTTAATAGCCGTAAGGATGCAATTGTAGATGGAATGTACAAGAATTTTCAGCGAAGCCTACCCTTGATGATAGAATCATGCGCAGAACTTGCTGCTAATAATAGATTATGTCCGACATCTTCGAGTGAATCTGCCTCGTCAGCGTGTTGTTCCAGGAATCTCACAAATTCCGCGGAAGCCCTGTTTCATTTCAGTGACTCTGTTTCTAAAAATAACCACCTCTGAGCGGCCTTCAGCGGGCGAGGACCCCAACTACAACCGTCTGCCAGAGCAATAAAAAGTCGATTATTCGTCAACTACAACGCGTCAGAAAATATCAATAAAAATAAAAACTGACCTTGACGTTGTAATGGTCAGCGACTGGGTCTCCATCTCTGGTGATGGGATCTGTAGATACGATCGGGTATGTTGTGACAGATCTGCAGAATACGGTAGATCTCACTGGATCTTCGTCGACCTCGGAGTCAAATGTGAGCTCGTTGGGGTTCACGCTGAAGAATATTCGTCAGAATTTTCTGCTTGAGTTTGGAGATATTCGACTCACTCTGTGTCAGCAGAAGGACCGTCGAGTTGTAGAAGGATTGTTCTTTCGTACTCTCCTAATCTAATTTTGGGTAATTCAGAGGGTCTGTCGACGACACATTTACGTATAGGTCCATCTAACAGCCACAAGAAAGATGAATCTTTTCTGACACCTGTCAAATGTCAGATATTGACATGAATATGACAGTGTAGACGTACGGTCACGTGAGATCTCGGTTCCGATGTTGGGAGATTTCGTTCGGATCTTCTTTCTGTTTGCGGATCTATGAATCAACTGTGACGTCATCATCACGTCATCATGTAGGGAAGTAAAAATATCACAAAAATTAAAATAATGAAAATAAATACCTCGCCCAAATCCATGATCCATGACTGTTTTTCTTGAATTGTAGACGCACCAAACACATGAGCATCCGTCTTATCTCCCTTCTTCATCAACTTGAAGCAATTCTTCACATCTACAACGAGTCAATCTCGAAATTTCAGGGAAATTTCGCTCACATCCGTTGTCTTCCATGTTTGAGATCAAGATTTGATCTAATTTTATGTCGCATAAATAATCCTTTGTTCCATCAGGGAGTAAGGTCGTAACAATCAACGCGTCACTAAGGAGATATACGTAACATCTCTCTGGACCTGTTACCAGAACCTGACAGGTGTAAACATATCAAAGTCTCAGAGTCAGAATGTGAAAATGAAGAGGTAGAAAATTGCAAATCTGGAAATTTCGGAGAAATTTACCTTCAGCATTGGACCCTCTCTGACCCACTCGTGTGAGCCATCTAATAATCCCTGACACATGTCATCATTTTATTTTTAATTTCAAACTCACCGGAGCCGCAGGACCAAACTTCATAGAAATGTCAAACAACTTTTCAAATTGAGAAGCCACCTGCTCCTGTCAGTTTCACCGAAATTTCGTAGAAATTTCACTCACGTCTCTGTGCATTTCATTCTTCTTGTTGAGATGTGCGATGAGTGTGCAGACTTTGTATAAGTTTGCTTGGTCCTCGTGCTCTCTCGGTGTTCGTTGTAGACACTCGTTGAGCAGCCATTCGTATTTGATCAACCTCAAGATGGGAAGAATCAACAGGGATGACAAGACATTCTTTTTGTCTGTTTCGAGATTCTGAAGGGTTCAGTGTGTGGCAGTGTTTGTGGGTTGTTGTGATGAGTTTGTGATTTCTGTTGCGGTTTTGCCGCCACGCATTATTATTTAAACCAGCCCAAAATGGACAAGAATGATGATTGGGATGGGTTTGTTAATGCTGTGGCTTCGCCCCAACGCATTGTAAAAAATGTCAGAAAATACCTGAGAATTTGATATTACATGCAGATCTACACGCGGCAGAGCCGCACCCTAAAATGACATCTTAAAACTGCGCCACGATGTCATAGATGACATCTCAAAAATGTCAAATAAATTACCTTGAATAACTTTTTGTATGCGGCATTTTTCTTCTTCTTGCGCACGATCTGCTGTAAATTTCCACAATAATCGGCAGAATATTCCGTGTACAAATTATTCATTCTGGGGAACTACAACGCGTCAGTCACCCAAATGAACGCGAAATTTCGCGGAGAACTCACACTCTTCAGGAAGATTCCGCCCACTTTGACTTTAGCTTCAGTTCCGTTGTTCAATTGGTCCAAGATTTCCCTCGACAATTTCGCGATTTCTCTCAGGTTGTCAAAAAGTGTCACGGTGGAGTCGTGATCATCCTCCATCTGAGGAACTTTGTACCACTGGGAATATGTCAATCTACAACTCGGAAACTTTCTCAGAAAAATACGGGAAAAAGATTGAGAAAATCCTCACTTGCTGAATATTTCTGAGATTGTCGAAATATTCTTGTTCTGATTTGACTAATTCCCGAAGAGCTTGCACACGGAGGTCCGGATCATCTTTTTCTTCAATATCCAGACTGTTTATGTCAAAAATAAAATTTAGTTTGGAGATTTAATTGTGTCGGAAATTGTCAGACTACAACGAGACAGTACCTCCTGTTTGACATTCTCCTGCGGGTCAACCATCCTCTTACCACAGCTTGGATCTGAAAAACTCAGCGTCTACAACGATGTAGAGTTACGGAATATTAAAAACACCTTAGTTAACTTTTCCTCTTCCAATTGTGCAAATGATGCGACTTGGTCGTTGTACTGCTGCTATATCAATCAGGAAATTTCACGAAAATTTCGGTGCGCACCTCTGTTCGGGCCTCGCTAAGATCTGAGACGAGGGAGCCCATCAAGTTGTAGATGGCTCGTTCTAAATTTAGACACAGTCCGTTGGGGTCGTCCTCTCCAGCTGCCCTGGCCTAATCACGTGATTAATTTCAAAAGTATTTGAATTTAAATGATATTATTTAGATGTTCTGCGTTGGCGCATAAGTGTGGTGCGGCTGCCACAGTAGTTTATTCTTTACATTTTATTGCGAATACTGATATACATTGTGATTCAAATGATGATTATTCTATTCTGTATATCAAAATACAGAGAGCCGGCTTTATATAAACTATTCTATTTGTACTTTGTGCAACTTTGAAAAGATCGAAGATTTCTGGTGAATATAAGAAAACTCACCTTGCAGTCCTTAACAGCCTTGTGTGCGCGGTTAAAATTAGTCTGTACAATATTCCAATTTCTGGGATCTCTGATTGCAAATTGGAAGAGTGATACCCACTCGGATTTTTCTTCCTCATTTCTTGCCGAAAATAGAACCTGTCAATATAAATTTTTATTATTTTATAAAAAATCAAGAAATTTTTTTGTTGTTGAAAAGGATGATGGATATTACAATTGTTATGCTTGGTAAAAATCAGTAGAATATCAACAAAAGCTCACATGATTCTTGATGGAAGAAGGACGTGTTGCCTCTGGTGTTGTGGCTCTTTCCATCATCTACAACGGTCAGAATTTTTGTGACATTTTCAGGAAAGAAACTCACCGGGTGATCGTTCGGTGAAGGGTTCAATGAATTGGGACTGTGAGACTCTGGGACCGTAACAGTTGCTGAGGATACCGCTTCTACAATGATGCTCAGAGAAATCGATGAAATTTCGCCGAAATTTACCTCTCAAGGGTTGTTTACTTGGTTTCAAAATCAAATTTGTGGCAGAGCTAGAATGCTTTCTTAATTTGAAAAGTGGCGTCATCAGAGAAGACAGTGAATTATTCGGCTGAATTTCCGTCAGTTTCTGTAAAATTTCGATGGAATTTCACGCACAGCATCGGGGGTTTTTCCGGCAGTGGGTGAGAGGGGGGTTTGGGTTTTTTTGTCCTCTTCACTCTTTGGTCTGACTAATATAGATGGCTCTGAGATAATCACTTTTGTGTTGCTTGTAATCTGGGCCCTCTCGATGATCTGAAAATTTGAGTTTCAAAAAAGGCGGGAAAATCTGGTCTCGCGATTTTGGACGAAATTTCAGGGATATTTCACCTCAAAACGGGAGGTGGAGGTGGAATTGAGAACGTCAGGGTTGACTCTGCAGAAACGCAAATCCATTTGTCCAATAGCGAGTTCGGACAGTGTTGGCTCACTGCGAGCAGGCTGGAATCTGTTAGAATGCGTATAGCCGTTATAAAATGCGTGTAGGATTGTGGATGCTGTTTGCATCTCAGCTTGTGACGAAGAAATATTTCAAATCGCGGCAAAGTCGCAATTTAAACAAGTCTGAGCGTAAGGTCATCGTGAAAGTGTATAATATATACACTTATTGTGACTCTCCGAATGCATTGAACATGCAGCTTTACAATCATCCTTTTGAATTGTAAAAAGATCATACGGATGTCCTGAGCTCTCAACCCTTTTCAAATTATACTAATCCTTGAAACGAACGAGAAACACAAGAGTTGTTCTTGCGTAGAATGATAACATGTCTTACTGGTTTCTTATCGAAATAGTATAAGACCGCGCCATGGAGATAGACCCAAACTCTCTCCCATTTACCCTCGGGATTTTTCATCTTGAGATGGCCACCTTTCCATTTCGAGCTGTGGAACATGATGAGGATATGACGTCATATAACAGAGTAAAGATAAAGGCAATCACCTGACTCCTTCCATTGGTGGAATATGCTCTACTCTCGGTGATCTGCAGATATCAGATTCTCCGCATGCAATATGGAATGTAAAAGGCTTACTCTCTCTCCGGAAGATCTGTAATTGTCTGCTTCCCCGCAATCATCACCCTTTACGAAACTGTATCAAAAATGGATGGATGTGCTCGTCGGTTTCGCGACCTCTTCTTCTCGTTGTAGAATTTCACACTGTGTCGTCATGGAGATATGAGATTGAGAACGTACGGTAGTTACGCCATCAAGCCACGTGAGGAAACCGCAAAGTTGTTCCGACCAAAAAGACACACCACCTGGAAGCCTTTTGACCAAAAATGTGATCGGCCTTTTATGCTGAAAAAATGTGCTTTGTCAGGGTTTGGTTCTGGTTGGGCTGAGTATGTTCCTTCACACAACCGCAGGAGATAATTTTTATGGAGGTCGAAAGCTTGTTGGCAAAATCTTCACAAATTGAATTTCGCGAAATCACAGAAAGATCGCACCACAAATATTTTTATTTGACGAACGAAAAGGGGAGAAGCTCCGATCACTCTCCACAAACCAATCACCATTTTTGCCCCTGTTACGTGATCAAAAGCACGAACTCGCGACAAGACTCGAACACTGGAATCGATTGTAAATGATCAGGCCCAATCCTGATGATTTTGTAGAAGATGACCCATCCAGTAAGCTCTCGGTGGATGTTTTGCGTTTCGATGTCTGATCATAACAGCCCTAACATATATTGTGAATAAAGTATTTCCTTTCGGTTCAAAGAGGAAGAGGATTTTGAAGCTGTCAGTGATTGGCATACATAATTGCCTTATGGATGGGACGTCCACGAGTTTACATTCTTATAATTCTGTTTTGGGGGTGATATGCAGTAATAGCGCCACAAACACAAATACTCTGACGATAGCATATGTTGGTAGGTTTTTTTCATCAATCTCCTTTTGACGACCGTCCTATTGACAATAAGACACACTTCGGTGTAGTTCGGAAGCATATACCACGAACCTCCATTAAATACAACCAGGAGAACATGATTATCTATATGAGACGCCACTATATAAAGAGATTGCAGAAGAGATCAGAGACAGAGTCTCTGAATGCAAGATCAGTGCCAGAATGGGCGTAGTTCTAAATAATGCGACCACGAAGAATTTCCGAGAGGCCATGGTAACTCTAAAATTTTCTTCATGCAGATTGTCATGCATCTCGTCAGTTTTCATGTCGCTGAATTTCACAAGATGAGTGTGAATAAATACGAGCCACAATTCCTGGAAAAAGAATCCAGACACAGAAGTGTTTCTATCAAAGAGAATATCGTAAAGGGACAAGTTCAAGTCATCATCACGAGGTATTCTTTTGTGATAGATAATTCACATAAAATATTTCAACGAAAAAGATTAAAAAAATTGTCAGATTTTTGTGATTTTGTGAAAAATGAATTTTTATTGATTTAAAGTAGAATACTGAATGAGCCGAAAACCTTGGAGAATTTTACAATCAACACGTTCATCAAGAATTTTCCTGGAATGATCGAAAATAACTTTAAGGACGCCATCACGAATTGTAGAACGCTAATGGGTGCGTATTCGATTTAAAATTTCGATGAAAATTCATCCTAGTAAAAAATGATTTAAATTAGAAATTTACAAATAATTAGATAAGTTAAAAGAAACCATTATGAAAACACAACCTGAAGAATTCAACCAAGAAATAGAAGAGCTACGAAAGGTGATTTTATTTCGGAATTTGAAAAGCACGTTTCCCGCCAAATATGTGGTGGAACCAACACCGTGTTGTGATATTGAGGACCACTTTGCACAATCAAATTGAGAAATTTCCTTCCACTTGGAAAATACAATATTTTAAATACAAAATAATCTCGCTAAAACTAACTTTATGTGTTCTTGCCTAAAAAAGTTGTGCGACAAGCTTACAGACAATAAAAATAAAACAAATAAATTGATTGTTGAAGGATTATGAGCTGGAAGGGGAGCTCAACTGGGACCTAGAATGGGAGAAATGTCTTGAACAATTTATTATCTTACCATTGCACGAGGATATCATACGAGCTATTAGACAACAAACTGCATCATCAGGTGAAGCAGATGACATCTCGGAAATCAGGAATTCTGGGATTATTTTTCGGGCTCATCATCACAGATGACACGATCGACAACAACAGGAGGGAACTCTCAGAACTTCCTCCAATTTATTTTGGAGTCCCAGAGAGCTTCGCAAACTTGGATTTTAAGAGGATCATCAACGGGTTCGATCAGATCGGCAGGAAGTCGTTGTGTATAGAAAAGATGGAGGCATTGTCACAAGCCTGCAGGCTCGTAAATGAGCTGATGAACCCCATTCCTCAGGACAAGATGATCTCTGCTGATGAATTCCTGCCAGTATCCTTTTTCATTTCGATGATGATTTGCCATATGATCTTCAATGATCCTTAACTTGAACATGTCTTGATATATAGTGTTTGTAAAAGTCATCTGACGGAGCTGGAGACACTTTGCGAATATTTATATGGACTTACACCAACAGAATCCATGCAGGGGGAAAGAGGCTACTACTTGACCGCATTCGCCGTGAGTTTTGAATGAAATTTCGTGGAGATACTGAGGTCAACAGAGTGCAGTGTATTATCTGAGGGACTTGAACGTGCTTGAATTTAGAACTGAAGGAAGAGACATCGAAAAAAGACATACTTTGGGTCGGAGCTCAAGATGAGTATTCAATTGCCAGAGGAATCCCTCTGTACTTTCCGAGTCCACTGGATGTTTTGAATATAGAACTGGGTTGGTTTTTTTTCTGGCTCGTTGTTTTGTGTCACTTTTTACGTAAAATCTTCAGTTGTAGATTGTCAATTCCAGGAAAGGGTTGGTTTTTCTGTCAATGCAGATCATAATTCGACGACCAAAACACGATGAGATTTAAAGCAAAGATACTCCCTGACAAGGCTTCTCTGTTCCAAAGTACGCTTAAATGGTTCTTTCGATCATCTTACATAATACAGGAGTCGTAGCTACCGTCCTACAGATTAGTAAGGAATGTGTCGTTCATCTATCAGAAAAGAAGATGCAATTCATATTGGCCTCAGAGATTACTGAGGGAGGTATGCAAGTATGGTCAGGAATAGCGTCGGTGAGTCCCATTTTCGTTTCTTGATTCCTTTTTTAACGAATGCAGAATCTTCTTTTTGAAGATTACACAATTGAGAGCTTAAATAATAATGAGATCGCTTTCGAAGTTAATTTGGATCATCTGCAGAGAGCTCTCAAATCGGGACAAGATGCCTCCGACATCTTATTCAAACTAGTGAAGAAGGGGAACCTCCCTTATCTCTCCTTCATTATAGACAAGCAGGTGAATCATTTATGTGTTTTTCTTGAAATTGTGATTGCCTCTGATGTCCTTTTAGGGAGCACAGACAATTAATGTGGTACAAGATGTGCCGATACATATATTGTCCTCTACAGAATTAGCGGGATATACAGAGCCACACTTGCCAGATCCAGAAGTACAAATCATGATGCCAGCACTCAAGGTGCTCAGACATGTCATCGACAAGATGAAGGTGTGTCTTTTATCAAAGTACTTTATTAATTATAATTATCACTAAAAACACACAATCGAGAAAAGAAAGGCAAAATTTATGGCCAAAATACTCATTCTATACCTCTAAAATGCAATTCGTACAATGGGGTAAATCAACTGAATTGAACAGAATGTGGGAGAGAATTTAACAATCCACGCCAACATGGCCGGCGAAATCAAATTCAGAGTGGAGACAGATATGGTCACCATACAAACATCATACAACAATTTGGAGCACCCACAAATAGAAGGAAGAAGTCCACCAAGAGTGGACGCAGAAGTTGTAGCGGAGGGAAAAGTGCGTATGAAGCAATTCTCCAAATTCTTGTATTCCTACCAGGTGAGATTTTTAATCAAAAAGTCGGAAAATGACGTGTCGCAGGTTCTGCCTAACAATGTGATATGCTGCATTGTAGAAGGGAAAGCTGTGGTGATACATGTGCTGTTGGATGATTTGTACATGACATATTACATCCCCATGATTGTGATATAAATTAAATTATGAATTGAATATTGTATGACAACCAGAGCAAGTGATACCATTAATTTAATTCAAAGGTGAAGATACGGACAGAGTGGTCCAGACTGCAAGTGGCCAACTGATAAACCTTCTCTGATATCTTCTTTGGTCTCCATTTCATCCTTCTCACTGTGTCGCTGTGGCTTGCTCTACAACGATTCAGATGTAAATTCATTATGCATTTATTAATGCAGAATAAATGTTCAATGATAACTATTCTTGATCACTTACTCTTGGGGAAGGTGCAACATGAGTGTGGCAGTGCCATTCTCATCAATTGTCCAAATGGACATTGTTCCGTCTTCTAAACCCACAGAGAGGAGGTGTCCGTTGGTGTAATTGTCAGCCCAAGAAACAGCTGTGACACCACTGTGGAAGGGCGGAAGTGTGGATATAACTTTCCAAGAATTTTCCTCTCTCTTCCATAATTTGACCTTATTTTGTTAGAATAAGTGGATAACATCCACTCAGCAGATAACAGATCAAGAAGATGATAAAGATCTTCAGCGGGAGGATCCTAACACTTCTTACCAATTTGTCTCTTGATCCGGTTGCGATCATCTTGTCATCCTTAGACCATGAGCCTGACCAAATGATACGCTCATGTGCTGCCTTCATCATGCACTCCAGCTCGATGTTGTTTCCATCAATCTGAAATTTCATGAGATTTCAATTTTGTATTTTGGCAACAAAGATATCCTAGAATACCTTGAATACTGCAAAGCCTCTGTCTCTTGACACACTCAACAGATACTTATCGTCGTGAGAGAATTCCAATTGAGCAACACTCAGTTTGTGCGCGGTCAGTTTGGCAATCTGTATTGTAGATGAGCGAAAGGATGATGTCATACGCATACCTCCTTCCATGTCTTTGTGTCCCAGACACGTATGGAGGATTCTTCCTGTTGTGTACCCTGAAGAAATCAGAAACTGTCGATGATAATATATTTAAATAAAATGAGATCACCCTGCAAGCAGAAGCTAACAGAGAGCCAGATTGGTTCGAGCAAACAGCCACCATCTCATTAGGATGTCCATACCTGGAATTATCACTCAAAAATTCCAAATTAATATTATTTCAATAATATATCTCATCTCTTGTTCTATCAGCGAAACGATTCAAATAAAGCCTCACAGTTTTTGAAGTTCAGGCCACAAGGTGCTTTGGAATAGATGGTCCTCTAGTGGTGGCTGTTCGTGAGAGACAGGTGTAGGTGCTGGTGCGTTATCATACTCGTTCTCCTCTTTATATTTATTTGCGTCCTCTCCTGATCAAATCAGAAAATCTATTTTTAGATTAAGACGTCACCTTGTACAATGGGTTTGTTTGATAATCCCAATGGGGGGACGTTCGCACCGAGGGGTCTGGCGACTTGTGCGAATTCAGCCCTTTCTTCTACGTGTGAAATGTTTCGAAGGGTGTCGATGTATGTCTGTGGTGCATCGAACACTCTCAGTACCTATTAATATTAATATATATATAGCATCTCTTCTCTTACCTTTTCTTCAGCGCCAGTGATGAAAGAATGATATTTTCCATTGATAAAAGAAACACATGTGAAGTCGTGCCCGTGTATCGCGGGTCTCGCCACTTCGTGCCAAGTTCCGTTCTCTTGCCATAGGGAAAAACAACGTGCCGTCTGGTCCTCACTCACGCTAAGAATGTACTCTCCATAAGGTTCCCAGCTTCTTCTTTCAATTTTACGAATTTTGAATGTGAAGGACGATTCAAATGAAGATTTCAATAGACTACCTCATATCCATCACAGGAGCGAAGTGGCCAGAGATAATCACTTGAGAACGCCATCTTCCCTCTAAAACATGAATATCCTTATCTTGAAACTAAACCCTAAATCCAAAGGATGACTCACCAAACCCTTCCTCTGCGTTTTGTTTGTTGGACCACAGATGGAAAGCGCCATTATAGCCGTGGGCGAGAAGAGAATGTCCATCGGGGCTCATAAAACCACCATAAAATCCGAGGGTGTTGCCACCAAGTTCTCCCACTCTGACCTATTTATTTCTCAATTCTATATCTTTTTATGTTAAAATTCATTATTTCGATTATTTCATCATTTTCTAGTATGATGTTTGCAATTGCATGATGATCAAGTTGATTATTAAGTGACCTTATCAATCCATATGCCTTCAGATCCACCAGAAGGGGTCCAAATAATCATGCTCCTGTCCATTGAGGCTGATACGAGTGCCATCTCTTGATGGTATTTCCCTACCTTTATTATTACCAATCAAGAAGAAAATCCTCTCGAGATTTTTCCTTTGAATAAAATTACCGTCTTTTTTGGAAGGGAAGGACCAGTGTGCAGAGTAGACCCATTCTTCGTGCCCTGACAGCACAGCTTCATGAGAGAGATAGTACCTCTCCGAATCATAATTAAAGAGGTGACCTTTGCTACTGATTGTCGTGGTGCCTCCCAGGTTACCTGTGAGACCGGCGAGTAGCTGATTCGACTCTGTTTGGCGGCTAATTGTTTTCAATTTTCTTGAACCAAAATAAAATCACTTTGTTATTTTCGATAAATTCGAATTGTACATTTTATGAAATAAAAAATACTTTTTCAATTTTTCGAAATGGCGGGAAGATTGTCAGTTGATTTATGGTGAAAGATTGTACCTCAGCCTCCAAAGTCGTATCTTTGTGTCTTGACAAGAGGTAGCCAATAAAAGATCACCATCATCACATGTTGCAAACTCTAGTGATCGTATCCAATCCTCATGCCCATGCAGCTGGGTGATCTTCACGAACACTCCCTCTTTATTTTCCACGTAGAGGTGCACGAGGCTGTCAACGCCTCCAACAGCTAATATGGGGGTGTCTATATGTCCTTCAATTTGTATTTATTTTGTGGAAGCATATTTTTGTTACAAGTTCACGATGTTCCTCATCAATTTTTGTGTGGTTGAATAGAGGTATGTGTTTGTATAGAACTGGAGAAAAAATTACCTGTGTGGGGCAAGTGTGAGAAGGTTACACATTCCATCATCTTTGGCGCATGTTGCAGTGTCTGTTTCAATCTAGAAAGGTTACATTTTGCTGGAACATACCCTATATTCACCCCCATGAGCCATCCTTCTCTTTCTTCCAAATGTTTGTGGTGTAATCTCCTGAAGTAGAAGCCAACAATATAGAACCGTCTCTGTTGACCAGTGAAGCAAGTGAAGTGATGGTGTCTTTGTGTCCTTTCAACTTGGACTCGATGTTGTATTTCTGGTGAGATCAGCATCATCTGCTTGAATTCAAGAGATCAAACCTGCCCATGGCGAGACCATAAGATGATCTCTTTATCAGCACCCGCAGAAGCGAGAAGATCCTCCGGTGCGAACCATCTGTCAACAAAATCTGATGATATTAACAGCGTGTCAGAAAGGTGATGATCTCACTGTTGTTCTGTTGGATCCATATCACCGCATTAACTCTGTTGCTATGACCTCTTAAGATGGTTTGGATCTTTAATTGCTGTAGTATTTAGATTCAAAATGTGCTTATGTACAGTACCTCTGGTGAATATATAGCAATTGTGGACCCAGCCCCAAATGCAACAAGACCATTGATGCCCCAATCAGCACTGTGTGCCACACGGTTACAACCGACTTGATAGTCTATCGACTGCAGCTGGATGCCTGTCATTCCCTTCCGCTGCCAAGATGTGATGTGATCTGCAATTTTTTCTGATTGTTTTTCCCAAAACAGAAAAACCAAATCGTGGTGACGATGCCAAGCATACAAGAGAGCGCCGCTATAGAAAGCACTGTACAACTATTTCAAGATAATAGTCTTCTGGCTGAGGGTGTAACCATCTTCGAAAGATTAGATCGCGCCAAGAAAGGGAAGAAGGGTAACATCTTCAACTTCACTCGCTCATTTCCTCACAAAGTGGAGGTGTATCAAAAGAGGATGCTAAGGGTCGGATCATTTTTTCTTTGAAGGAGTTGCCACTGAAGATTGTCTTTGAGACTGAAAATGGTGTCACGATCGAGCGAAAAACGGAGACACAGGTCTGCATAGGAGGTGATCCCCGTCTTTTTTAATCATTTTGCAAAGGGAACATTACGTTACCACCAAGACTCAAATTAGAAGCACAGAGTATTTTTCTTGTTATGTTTGGAACATGAAAACAAAGGTTGTTTTCACACGACATTCTCCACCAGCTCATGCTACAAAAAAACGTCTCGACAGTGGCAGAGCCTCAAACTATGAAATAAGAATCGAAGAGATCCTATAGAGGCAATTTAAAAGAGGTGCTTGTGCTGGGATGTCAACTCCTTCTTTAAATATTTCAGATAACATTGCTCTGTCTGCATCATGAAGAATCAAGCGTTTCTTACTCACAACAAAGAACCAATCATGATTCTAAAGATGAACAGGGAAACGAACTATAGAGGCTGTGGAGACACCAGCTGAGGTTCTGGACCAACCACCACCAGGCGAAGAGAGCATGATTGACGGTGCTCTCAACTCTGTCAAAAATTTTTGGGGCAGCTTGACCGGCCCCACTGCTGCACCTGCACCTGCACCTGCAAAGCCTGCAGAGGGTGGATTCTTGTCGAATCTTTTTGTGACGAAAGAAGATCAAGTGAATCGGTGAGTACAAATTAACAAGTTGCGAGGAGATATCTCTTGTCATAATAAGTCCTCTTTATGGATATTGTTTGGAATTGTCATCAAGTGGCAAAGTCGGGTTCGTTCATATCGACACAGTCTACCGCATCCCTTGCCGCACTGCGAAGTCAAGCGTGTCTGAGCGAGGCCAGTACTAAGGTGGGAGACCACTTGGGAAGCCCTCGTGACGAACTCTTTTTTGCAGATTATATATAGATTTTATAAACTTATAAAGTTGAATGATCTGCTTTTTCTGATCGTGATCAGATTAAGAGAAAAATACCACAAAGAAGAGCCCAAAGCAGAGCCATCCCTCTTTGACAAACTTAAAAAGAATATCACAGGTGAAGAGCCAGAAGAGCCAATGACGAGGGAAGAATTGAAAGAGAAGAGACGACACGATAAAGACGAGAGGAAGAAAGAGGATGAAGAGGACCAGACACTGTGGGATCGGTACGTCAAAGAGACAAATCAGATCAAGAAGGGGGCGAAGAGCAAGATCTCTGGGATGATGTTTGACACAGCCATTGCCAAGATCATATAGATAAATCGGCAGTTGTAGATGTGAGCACAAGTAAATTGAACACTTTGCATTGAGAATACAACAGGGAAATATATCCTTAACAAATATGACATTGTTATTAATTTCAAATGTAATTTATCCTGCGGTTTCTTTTGTGCATTCCACTGCTGTCGACAGACAGACAGTAGCCCAAAGACTGTTGAATGAAATATCAAATCATATTTTATTTGACCTCTCTTTGAAATGCATTTCCAAGCAATCTCCATCCTATCAGGGGATCGTACACGAAAGCTTCAAGAACGGCCATCAAACTCTCGCGGTTATCTCTCAACACGGCCATTACGCTCTCGCAAGTGTTCCTGAAGTCTCCCTCAATCTTGCTCACCTTCTTCATTTAGAACTATGGTTTTCATAATGTTGGGAGGCAAATAAATGATGGTGATACTTACTCCCATAGCAGCCTCGAGCATTCTAGTCAATCTGAACGGAACTTTTTCTGGGTATTTATCACGATTCATTGCCACCTTCAATCGTTCAATATTACTTTGCTATTCCGACGACTCACCTCGAAACAGTCTCCAAAATCAATATGCACGATTTTACCCGATTGTCTGTCCAACATGAGATTACTGCAGTGTCTATCTCCCAGCCCAAGAATATATCCGACCATAGACATTGTCGCCAATGATTGGGTGTAATTTGTCCTCTTCTCCAACCAAGTCTATTTCAAATTCAGTTTTGGCGGGAAAATATGAGGAAAGTGACCTCGGCTGTTCTATTCTGTATCCATAATATATTCTTCAAGTCACTTCCATCCGTAGCATCCAAAACCCGCCCGAAAATCTCAAATTTCTGTATAGCGGGAAGGTTCTGGTAGTCTGGAGATTCTCGGAGTACAAATCTATTTTCAGTATTGAGGACTATACCCCTAGACTCTCGGTACTCCTTAATCACGGCATGCAACGTGTCACAGTGCGGTACCCAACCAATGAGCCCAGAGTTTGGTGTCAGCGGGACGACAGCGTATCTTGATGACGTCAGCATATATTACTCTTCCATGGATGATGTTCACCTCTGTATTTTAACGTGGCTGCGGTACGTTTTTACACTAGAGTCCAACAAGCCGTTGACAAGACCAAACAACTGCATAGTCCTCTCATCCTATGCTCATCATCTCCCCGCTCAAAGAATATTTCAAACGCACCTGACGCAAATCTTCGTGGCCCTTGAGCAAGAAATTCCTCTCGATTCCGTCAGAACCAAATATACCTAATTTTCTTGGATGTTGTTTTGATGGAATAATTTCCAGCCGCGGGTTGAAACTCTGGATCGTGACAATCTTTTGGCCCGGTTTGTAGCTCCCCGGCAATGCGAGATTCAAATTTTTGGCTGAATAAAGTCGCGGCGAGGCGTGTTCAACATTCAATTGCGTGAGGGAGTTTACGGATGCCTTTGAGTGCTTAAAGACGGTGTGGTATAAATCCCAGGCTTGATTAAAGTCGGATATCCTTCCTGATTCTTCGTAACGTATCGTCCATTCTGCGGCCTCGGCGAGATCTCTTCCGTCTTGTTGTTGAAACGCAACCTTTTTAATTTAGCAATTTAGCAACATTTCAGTCTTCCTTTGCTCACCTCAAGGAGGGTCTCGGGTCCCTTTGAGACCATTTCATGGAGTGGGCGTAACCTAGCAATAGCTGCTTGAGGATTATTATCCGCAAAATGTATTCTGGATGCGTCCTCAAGGCCTGCATGCCACATCTCGAACCAAACAATTGCGACGCGCACCAACTCTTGAGAAACCATCAGCGCTTGTTCCACCTGAATATACATTAATATCTAAAATATATATGTATAACATGATATATAAATACTCACCAGGTTGTTGTCGTGCTTTCTCATGTTTTCCAGAACGGCAAGAGACGCCTCTGCTCTCGTTGTAGATTGAGATTTCAGTGCCAAATTAAGCGGGAAAACGAGTGACTGAGGGTGTTCCTTTCCCACGTGTATCAATAATTCGTGTACAAGCCTCCTCACTGAATGTACAGGTGACGCAATTCTGGCGATTAATTGTGGGATGACACGTAACCAAGTATTAATGGAGACAGTGGAGAAACCCTCCATTAATCCGTTCTCAACCTAAGAGTGTGAGTGATCATTCACATAGAAAAATTACTTCTTTCAGGTGACCATACTTGAACCATAGTGTTAAAAGTCTCAAAGTGTCCTGGAGTGATCTTGCGGGTGATAACGCAATAGATCTAAAAAATCCCCGAATTGCAGAAATCAGATACTGATGTATAATCTACGCTTTTCAGGATGCCTCTGATGAAGAATAGATCCTATACAAGCTAACAACTCACGTCGTGTGTTTGTGACGTCAATATTCCAGAAGTACTCTCTGATAGATCCATCTTGTTGATCCCTTTCGTGCTGTTACCTTTTCTTTCATAATGAGAGACTGCATCAAAGTTGGCCATAGCCCATGAGTGCCACCCTCTATACCTGAATAGTAGTTTAATAACCACTACAAACTGAGGAGATAAAGATCGCTCACCAATTTGGCGCCAATGTTTTTGCTGTTGAGAAAGAGTCGATGATGAGTGGTATTGCTTGTTCGTTGAGAGGCTGTAATGCTGCCTGCCATGTCCCTCATTCAAATAAGTACTCTTATGATATACGATAAAACATACCTAATTTCTGATGAATCTTCGCTCTCAGTTGTTTGTCTTCCTCATTGATTCTTGGAGCTAACCATTGTAATTTCTCGAACGCATCTTGTGCTCTTCCCGTCTATAAGTGGTCAATTGTTGTATGTATGGATATATATATGGATATATATATATGGATATATATATATGGATACATCTACTCACCTCCCAGCAATGATTGAGATAGGCAAAAGATACCTTCCCGTTACTCACAGGTAAATCGGGTAAATCTCTCTCTTGATCAAGGGGTGGAATGTGAAGTATATTCTCTAGTGTTTTTCCTGCCAATCTAGGAAACCTGATATTTCGAATGAATCTCTTTGAATATTAGAGACGACAGAATCACCTTTCAGATTTCCTACAAAGAGAGGAGAATTTGATCCACATGTCAGGCTCTTCTTCAGGAGATAAAATGAGGCTCCGTACGGCCAAAAACTTGGACCAAACATCAACATTTTGTTGTGCTCCGTTCAGTCGCTGATTCCATGCTTTTACAATTGTATCTCTTCTCTCAGGGAAATCCTCCGATAATTTATATTCTATCACCTACAATTATAAAATAATACTCTAGAAATAAAACTCTAGAAACAAAACACAAACCTCCTCGAGCTCAGTAAGATGCGTAACCCTGACAACATGTTTGTACGCCCGGCCATAACTTTGTCTCAACATAGCCGTAAGTTCCGTGTCCAAAAGTGACCTCGTCTTGTTGATCAAGAGAGCCGCTTGCTGCAGCTGTCCGGCTTGAACGGCGAGAGCTGATGCGTAGAAAGAGCCATCTACAGTGTTTTCACTTATTCCCTTCACGAATATCTCCATCTCTGCAAACGACGAATTATTCCATGCGGCTTGTGCAGCATAAGGTCCTATATTATTTCATTTTACAAATAAACATATCAAAATATATAAATACCGATGATGCCCCTCTCCTTGATCTCCAGAAGATCCCAGTTCTTCCTAGAGAGATCTACTAGATCTGACCATTCTCCCAAAGCATATAGACATCTTATCTGTCCCATGAATGACTCGGTCCAGTCGCGGCTATTTGGCCTCGATGATACTTCCGAGAATCTTTATATGTCAGCCATTACCAATTCTTCAAAATAATATTGACCTTCTCTGGTGAACGAGTAAGGCATGATCCCACTGCTGTAACTTCTCATACCAGGCTTCTGTCTCTTTTGTATTGAGTCTATAGTGTTGTTTTGCATATCTGAGTAAACCCTCTGCAGCTCTGGCCTGTCCCAATTTATTGTTCAATGATATCAGTGACTCAATCGTTCCGTTTGGGTCCGTCACGAATCTATGACGTGTCAATATCTACCACTTACAATCAGCTAACCTTTGTTCTTTGTAAAATAAGGCCTTTGCGTAGGCAGAACACTCTTCCGCCAAATCCGATAGTGTATCGATTTCTATTGGCAACCGCTTATCTTCGTGTTCCATAAACTCGGCCAGGTCAAGTAAAGTTAGTAATACTTCTCTGGGAAGATTCGGAGTTTTGATCGCTCTTCGGAGATTCGAAACCAGATCTGACTGGGAAGCCTCGTCTAATTCTACCCAACAAGATATAAATCCTATCCCATAAGTCATGGAATGAATGATGTGATATCCTCACCCGCATTGAATAGGTCTCTAAATAAAGGATAATATTCATCGGCTAAGGTCTTGCACCACCTCACAGCGGAAGGAGACTCACTAAGTAATCCAACGGCCAACCCTCGAAGCCAATCCGCCCAATCCTCTGCGCTATGTCTATCGTCTACATCGAGTCAATTCATACCTCTATGAAATCTCCATACTTGTTTGCCACAGCCTTCGAAGAGTTGCAGCGGATACAGTCAATGTCATTGGCATGATATCAGCGAATGTTCTTCGGGAGACAAAGGATTGGATCTGACCCTCCTCTACTAAGGATAATGACCTCTGCCAGTCCTCTACACTCCTCTGATCTCTCTTCACTTGCATCAAGGAGGAGACCATCCCACTGTATGATGGATTCACAATGTTGTGACGTGTCATCACCTATCGTATATCTCATTATCATCATCTCTACGATTGCATTACCTTATTGACCATTGGTATAAATATAGCATAATCAAGCCCAAGATGCTTCACCATATTGTACAATGCCTTGAATACCTTCTCTCTCATGTCTACCACCGCCTACCATTTCATTAATCTATTTTAAAATACGAATTGTATTCACCTGATGATTCTCCTTCAATTTAGCATCTGGTAGGGGTTGGTCTAAAAGTCTCACCAAGGGGTGAATGATCTGGGATGCGTAATCACTGAGAAAATTTAACTTGGAAAGTTTAGTGATGGAGAGGATTGCCATGCCAACGACTTCAGGGTGAGTGATATCTGGATTTAATAATGAGACCATGCAGGGTACTACCAAGTGTAGATAATCATCCAAATTATTTCCAAATGTCTCCAGCGCGTGAAGCACCTGTTCAAGTGAATAAAAGGGAAGGGATATGACTATATTACCTTGGATATACGGTCGGGGGTATCTTGTCTTAATGCCTTGAGCATTCTGGGAATGAGGGAAGGAAGGAAGACTTTAAACTCTTCCGTAATTCCCGTGCAGATATCCTCCACTAAGGCCATCACCTGCTATTATTACATCCAGAAGTATATTTACACACATCACCTCTATCAGATTGGAGTCCCAATAATCCTCAATAATACCAAATATCTTATCCAGATAAGGACGCATAAAACTCTTGCAGATTGTGGTGAAGACCCCCAACTGTTGAAGGAGCCATTTTCTCGCCTGTTCATCTGCTGTTCTGACCATCACCAGAAATGGTGGCAAAATCACTGGAACAAAAGGTCCGACTCTGTTTATAATCAATTTATATAATCACATACGTTTAGAGGACTCACCTGGCCTTTGAACTTTTCAGGATGATAGCAAGCGCATTTATCGCCTTTTGATAATATATTGTTAATGATGGATCCCTCATTATCTTTACGAGTGCATTAATGGCCACAGCATGATAATAACCTATATGATTAAATATAAACTAGGGTATATATATACCTTCGGAAGTAGTCTTCATCGTGGAGGGTGCGTCACGTGATACTTGATCATTATTATGTGTCATTGCTTGGTGAACAACTGATCTCGCTGGATCTAATGCTCCTATTGTTCCGAGTGTCTTCAATACCTATACATACATCAATAAATGATTATATAAATAAATGATACCTCCATTCTAAGGGGAGGATCTGAATCTGATCTGATCTCATTGAAGATAATGCTGATCAATTGCGGGTAATCTAAAAATGGGCCCACAACATAACCCGTATATGATACGTATTTTCTCAGAATGTGAAAAGCGCGCTCTCTGCGGCTGGAAGAGCCTTGATCCATCAAAATATTCAAGATGCGAGGTACAATGATGTCATGTTTAGATCTCATCTCCCCCACGGCGGCAACAGAAAGTTCTGCCAAGGCGGCCAAGATGCAGGTGATGACCTGGTAGGGATCAGGATTATGTTATGGAGATATCATGACTAACTCTGTGGTTCTCTTTCTCATCGAGCTTCGGGATGAGAGTGTCCATGATCAACCGTACGTAAGAGGCGATGAGCCTATGGGAAGAGCTAAAGAGGTGGGCCAGAAGCCGTGCAGATTCTTCTTTTCTTCTTGCATCACCTGAATATTGCATGGCGAGGAGTAGTTGTATTAAAGTTTTGCGGAGAGAAGGCATAACGTGTGCGGGGTTGAGGGTAGTCAATCGTCCAATCACAGCAATGGCAAGCTCTCGGATTTCGAAATACTGTTTGACTCAGCACACTCAATAGATAAGATATATATAAGATTATTTCCCTTTGTGACAGTATTTAAAAATAAATCTCACCTCGTCATTGAGGGCTAAAAATAGACTCTTGAGCATCTCAGGGCTCGCCAGCAGAAAATCAAATCTTGAATCGAGGGATTGTAAAATGACCCTCCTTACGCTTTCGTCTTGATCTGTCGTCTGGACAATAAGTAACCTCTCTAGAAGTTCAGAGAGTAGAGGTAGTGGTCCCTTTCGGCTTATAGCAATGCCCATCAATTTTGCACAAGAGACAGCCGCTTGTTTTCTGACAGAAACGAGCTCATGATCGAGGTAATCGGCGACACAGTCTTTCAACATTCCAATCATATACTCATCGAAAGATCGAACATTCGTGTTTGCGATGAAATCAAATGACCCCAGTATCTCTAATGCCAACGTGATCTATATTCTATTTAATGATATGAGATAGATCAAGAACAGACCTCCTCCATGAGTGGTATCTCAGGCTTGCTGTCTGATCGATCGAAAGGTGCCGGGGTGGTCCTCTTCTGCTTGTCCCCATTAAATAATCCTGGTGATGCTATCCAGTGTTATCCCTCTATAATAGAATAATGATATCTTACATGACTGTTTGTACCCCAATACTTGTGAGAGGTGTTTTAACAAATGCTGTTGTACTGTTGCCATGGAAGCAGGATGACCATGGGAGATATTCTCCAAAGTGGATATTAAAGTACGTGATAAGCCGTAGTTGAACATATCCGGTATCAAGTCTTCAATCTGTGCTCTCAACCCTAGATATGTCACTGATTAATCATTTACAACAATCATTTAGAACTTCCTGTACCTGATCCAGAACTCAGTGCTAAATGTCCCAGACACGTAAGAGCTTCAGGTAAAAATTCTCCTTTTTTGTTTGACCTGACAGCGAGCTTTATAACACTGATTATAGGCTCCCAATATGGCTTTATCGATGGTCCCACGGCCTGTATATCTCAACATTTGTTGTCATTAAAATACTATACCAATGCGATTTCACCGATAGACAAGAAACATCTTCCCTTCTCCTCTCTTCCTTTTATAGTCGTCACCAAATGATTTATACATAATCCTGCGATATTTCAATCATCGTTTTACAAAGAGAAATCTATTACCTAAATATTCCCCAAATTGATGCGGATTGAAGTTTGCCATGCGTGGCATTAATAATAGCACTGTCTTCTTTATCGGTTTATAATGAGACTCTCTATGTCTTATAATAGCCTCACAGATCTATCATATGTCACAACCAAGGTATTTGTTAAATAATCACCTCTTTGTATCTCTCTTGACCCGGCTCTTGAATAAATGTGCCGGTATTGATCAATAATTCACCGAATACTAATATAGAGGCGTGTATGTGTGTGGGCGAATCCTTGTGAAGACCCGCCTGAGCTGGGATGTATAATTCGAGATATCTTGCTGATTGAGTGGTCGTATCCCTATTTCCTACAACGTCCAATACGGCCCTTAATGCCTCTACCGCCGCTTCTCTTATCGTCAAGTTCTCGTTAACAAAGGCAGAACTCCAAATAGTATTAATAAAACTGGACAAATGGGGATGAAATAAAGAGGGAGCGGATAGAGCCAACTCTTTGATCACGATCAGTGACGCATATCTTCTGTGGGCGCTGCCGTTAGGATCTGCCAGGATTTAAGATTGGATTATTGTTCAAGTTTACCTTTAAGCCATTCTAATGCTCTCGTTAATTGTTCGTTTATTGCGTTCGAAATTTCGCCTAAATTTCCACCAACTCTCGCCAGATTTCCTCGTTCAGGTAAGGGATGTGGGGAATTTATGATCGCTTACCGAGTGTTCTGGCAGCTATGGACAGTGTCTGTGTGTCATTTGCCGTTAATAGTGTGGCAGCAAGGTAATGTTTAAATTTCAAAAGCTTATCCGCATTCTCTAGTGTGTCGTAGTCGATTCCAATTAATTTATCTGTTCATTTCTATTAATAAATATTCTTCTTTGCCAATCCCACTCCCAACACTTTTTTACACATAATATATAAGGACATCACTCCTCTGCGCTGGCTCTAAAAATGACAGACCTACAGCCAATGTTCCTCCTATTCTCTCTTCTTTGTGATTTCCATTCATGAATAAGGACACTCTCGTATTGAGATCTGTTAAAAAACGGCCGAATGTCTCCTGATTTTCGTCTTTAACCATTCCAGTAACCTGAAGGGGTTAATTCAGACCGGGATCATCCTTTTCAAATAAATTAGTTACATAAGAACCAAGTTGTTGTAAAGCCTTCACCCTCGCGTCTTCATTTCTGAAAAGAAAGTAAGAAAATATCTGCAGTTTATGTAATGAAATGGTGAATCACGACACGAAACTCACTTGGACCGGAGGTCACCAAAGATGCGATTGAGCGGCTCGATCCATGTTGCACTAGATATGGCATTTAGAGCTTGTAAATTCGTCCCGACGCTAATGCCGCCGCTGGTGGCCATTCCTCATCCCGCGATAGACTGGGGGAGAGGCGTGGCTCGTTGTAAACTCGATTGACATCATTTAAAGAAAATGTTAAATTTTTGAAGAGTTTTGGGGAATATTGATGTAGTTGGAGATCAACAAAGATCGTGATCACTGTCTGTAATATATGAATTACATTTATAGACACCATCCTACTACTAAGAATGCTTTATATCTCTGATACCATCCTTCCTCGGCCTGCGAAGGAAGGATGGTATTCTGAATCTGAATTTGGAACCTGAACAAGAATGAAGGACAGAAGAAATTTTTCAATGTTGTCAAATTTGTTGGTGCCAGATCATATTTATTTGTCAAGAATTTGGAAGCTGACAGAAATAAGAAAAGCGAGTTTTCCCTGGCAGAAAATATCTTGGTACCTATCTACAATGCGGAAATCTCAAAAACCACCCGATCTTCATCTTCACAGGCAAGATATTGGGAGAAGCATGACCTCAGAGCAGAAAGCAGCAGACAGTAAATCAGCCAGTGAACCCTTGTCAAGGCCAAAAGATGCACCAAACCCTTCAGGCAGAAAGGGTCCTCTTGCAGCGCATCTCCGCCCTGCGAAATTCAACTCTACTTCTACTCTTTTTCTAGACTCTACAATCTCCAAACCAAAGAATAACGAACTAATTCGAGTGTGGGTCTAACAGAAAAAATGAAGCATTTCTGAAGGCTGCAGTATCTCCGAACAGTTTCATCAGATTTTAGATGAGAATAGCCCACTACAGTTTTCAGATTCTTGGCGGGAGAAGTATGCTATATTCGATGAGACGATTCATCCTCTATCGGTGAGTGCATTGCATTGACAACTGATGGGCTCAAGTCTCTGAAACGCTCTAGAATGCCACCTATACTGGAAAAGTTCCAAATCAAGAGACAATAGAGAAGCACGTGAAAAATATTTTTAAAATAGGCCAACTGGCTCATGAGTCTCTCATCATGGCTTTGGTAACTCTTGATCGGCCGGATTAATCGTCTAATACCACTGCAGGCTTACTTAGACAGAATACAGAACAATACAGATTTTAAAATGAACGCTTTTAACTGGAAGAGAACGACATTGTCCTGTCTCATTCTAGCCTCAAAAGTCTGGGAAGATCAAGCCGTTTGGAATGTCGATTTCCTGGATCTATTCCCCCTTACCACCCCACATGATTTGGGTGAGTGTCTCCTCTTTATTGAATAACAGTGCCGGATTCAAAGACTCACATCTTCAAAGGTCAGCTTGAAAAAAAATGTCTTGGACTTTTGACGTTCGACGTGTCTCTGTCTGCCTCCCAGTACGCCACCATATATTTCAACTTGAAAGCACAACACTCTACCACCATGGAACATTTCCTTGAACTGAAACCTTTGGACAAAGAGGGCGAACAAAAATTAGAGGTGACTCTTTATTTTGAAGACGACAAAACTAACTAGATCAGTTTACAACATCCTCTTGGGCTGCCAAGCACTCTATCAAAGATAAAATACCTCGCTCTTCTGGTAGTATGGACGACTTGAATCTTTTTAAGTCTCCAAGATCAGTTCTTAACTAATAAAATGAAATATGTAATTTACACTCTGTGGACATCTCAACTCAAGAGCATAAATAAACCTGATCTGATATCATTTCGCAGTTTAGTTTATTCTTTAGGCTGATTGTGATTGACTACACAGCCTTCTTGGCTGGGGTTTTTGTTGCTTTGGGAGTTGAGGGAGCTGCGGGGGAAGATGCACCAGAACTTGTTCCTGTTGGAACTCTTGGTGATCCTGGGAGAGAAAGGCCTCCTGCAGTGATGGTGTCCTGAAGGTGTCAGAGGAGATACTTTATCCATTCTTACCTCCAACTTTTTGACGTAAGCTTTTGTCACGGCATCAACCGATGTTGTTTTAGTTGCGGAAGCCTTGCCAAGCTCCACATTTCGGACTCTTTGGGCGAAATTGAGCGAGCACGTTGTCTCACCAGTGTTGGATGCTGCTGGACCAACATTTACAAACATCAATGTCTTTGAATTTCCTCCTGAGTTTATGTCAGTGAGATACGCAACAATCCAAAAATCTTTGCTGCCAAAACTCACCAAGGGAATCTTGAAGCAAGTAAGTCAACTTGCAATCTCGATAGGGAATATGTTTCTCCTTTGTTTGAAGCGCGGCAATAACATTTCCCAGCGCTGAGAGAGATTTGTTGATCGCTTGCGCTTCTTTCAACCTCTCTTCAGTTGCGGCTGCTCCCGATTTATCGAGCCTTTCGGAACCAGCGAGATCCACCAGAGTCATCTTTCCAATGGCTTTCTCCCCAGTTAAAATATTTTGACATCTCACCGATATCATCAAAACACTGAAGGTGTCAGGAGGTAAGATAGCCGAGAGAGTTAACTTACAGGTGAGATCTTGAAGAATGTTCATTCATGTCGGTGGAGCTCGTCGCTCTGTTTTTGCCTCCCAGAGCAATCACCTTCATAACCTGCAATCTTTCAGTTCTCGAGAACATAGAGATTATCACAGTCTTCGTACTTCTTCTGGTGTATGCACTGTGACGTTGGTGAGATCAGGCACGTACATGCCGTCAGGTCCTTGTTTGATGTCCAATTTTTTCAGTTTGGCTTTAGCGGGTGGAATGAGTAAATCATGGATATTCTCGTTGTACAACTCTAAAATGCTGACCGTAGCATCGATACGATAGTCCTCTCCTCTCTCTTCCACCAGCCTAAAAAGCTCAGAGAGCGCTCTGGAATTAACTCCTGGATTGTCTTTGGGCCCTTCCTGTAAAAAAATTTAGATAATGACAAGAGAAAAGTGAACTTTTACCATGGTGAAGGTCTTTCCAGAACCAGTTTGTCCATAAGCGAAAATACAAACATTGTATCCGTCCAAGACTGATGTGACCAGTGGTTGTGTGTCTCTGAAAACATCCTCTGTCATCTTTAGACATGATTGCTGATTGTATGTGTCATAAAAAATACTCTTTCGAAACACTGCCCAAATTCGAGAGGGTCACCTTGTGTGTTTGTGGGGTTGAAGACGCGTTCAAATTCAAAACTCTTCTTCTGTCCATTGTGGGTAAGCAAGATCTGGTCGTCTTCTGGGTATTTCAAAGCCACGGTATCGCCATTTGCTGATTCGGTAGAAGAGAGCGGCCTGACTCTACAGTAGACTCTGATATTCCCTTTCAGTTCTTGTATCTCATTATAGAGTTTTCTGTTCTTAGCCACCTCCTTTTTGTATCTTTTCATCATAATTGCTGTGTCTTTCGCTATCATTTTTTAGCTTTCGATCTATTTTGCAACTTTCAGATATATACGTATTTTAGGTGAAGCAAAGGATTCTTTGTTTTGCCTTAAAACCTTACTCTGTTTTTCTAAAGCTTTGGAAATCTGTTGTGACAATGAAGACAACATTGGATTAATTGATGATTTTTGGTGAGCCAGTTGAGAGCTAATGTCCTGAAACTGAATCTTTGCAGCCTTGAAATATTCAGTAAGCCTATTTCTGGTTTCTTCACCTTGAGTTCGGACTGCATCACGCTCACAGACTGTTTGTATAATTCCACTAGCTCTGTGTTAATCCGTGAAGCGCTCTCGTGAGTTTCGTTCAGCTCTATCACTTGGTCGTTATGCTTTCTTTCTAGTTCCGCCACTTGCTCTTGGTGGCTTTTTGTCTGCGCAACAACCTCATCCTTATGTTTTTTTGTCAAAACAGAAATCATTTGATTGTGTTCCTTAATTAACTCGACTTTCTCTTCCTCAAGCTGATTAATTTGTAAAGAATGTTTTTGCTGTTCCGAAGCCAACATTGTTTTCAATGAGTTTTGAGCGTCAAAAGACCTAATTCATTAAATTTGTATGATATAGTTCAAACTCTCACTTTTGGGATTGATCATTCATTCTATCCTCAACTTCCTGTATTTTGTTCGCTCCCTCTATCTTAATCTGTATCACCTGTCTCTTCTCTGCTTCTAATTGCTGCATATCTTTAGAAGTTAACCAAATTTATCTCCAGTACTTGTTCCAATGACTTCTTCTCGAGCTCCATCTGTTCTTTTTGAAGTGTTAATTTCGAGTACCGCTCTTCTTGTTCTAATCTTTGTGTCTGTAGACCCTCGATGTCTCCGTGCGCTTGTGACAATTGCTCCTCGATTTCGTTCAATCTGACATTCTTTTTTTCCACATCGTGCTGGGCGCTCAGGGCTTTGACAGATAGATTATTTATCTCTTGTTGTAATTGAACAACCCTTTCTTGACCAGAAGATGACATATCAACAAAATAAGCCCATTATAAAACATGAAAATGGCTCACTGTTCATCAATTGTTCCATAGTTGCTTTTTCCGTTTGTAAAGTGATCTCCAATTTGGTCTTTTCTTCTTCAATAACTTCTTTCTGCTTGATGAGAGCCGTTTTTTCTTTCTCGGCTTGGTTTAGTTTGTCTCTCATTTGAATGATCTCTTGAACTTGTTTTGAAGAGTCATCTGCAACCTGCAATCTTCGTCATTTTTCGTTTTTCTGCCAAGTTGATATTTACGTGAGCGGTTTTCTGCTTCGATTGAGTCAAATCGAGTGTGAGGTTCTGATTCTCTAATTGGGCGCTGTTTAGTTGATCTCTCATTATCTCTATCTACAACGATCAATCAATTTATGCTCAATTTTACAAGAGTAATGCACCTCTTGTTCTAATTCTTCGATTTTTCTGTTCTGTTGCAATTCCATCTTAATCTGATCACTATGTGCACCTAATTTCGTCATCAAACATTGAAATTGGAATGCACATTATTAGAATTGCATCACCCATACAAAATGATCAACTCACCGGATACGCTGGTAACGAGTTGTTCTCGGAGCAAAGCGAGTTCCTTATTCAGTGCTCTTTTTTCTTTTTGGAATTCTGTCTCAACCGCCTCTAACTGTGCATCATATTGTCCTCTCTGCTCGTCAGAGGCCATGATGCTTGCAGAATGACTGAGTGCCTTCAACCTGATGAATATCAAAAATGTACATAAATAGCTCTTGCTTCTCACTCTTCGATTTGTTTGATGTAACCATTTTGAGACTGTTGTAAACGTTTGACTTCCTCGCGTTGAGTCTGTAGCTCTGTTTGCAATTCTCGTTGCAGTTTCCGCGCCTCTTCGAGTTGAGATTGACATTTTGCCTCAACTGCAGCAATTGTCCCTGAATCTATTGATGAAGTCGTATGATTGTTGCGACCCTCTTGTCTCTCCAGCAATTCTCTCAGCTCTTGCACTTGTCCTTCAGTGCGCTTCTGTGTCTGATTTGAAGTTTAATGCAAATCGATGTCGAAGCGAAAATGTGAATAAGCTACTTGTCTCAGATTTTCGACCTCTTTTCTATGTCTCTCTTCGATTTCTTCAAGTTCTTGTGCGTGCACTACGTCTGTGTTTGCCGATATCTCTTGGTATTTTTTGTGGATAGAAATTGTGGATGGCTCAAAACTCTCGTCAATCTGTTACTCAGCTTAATTTGTGCATGGGGTGGATTGATTACAATCTGATAACACAAAGTAAACCAAATAACCGAAATATGCGGATCACTAATCAGATTCACAATCGAAATTCACACTGCACCTTTTCGCCGTTCTGCACTTTTTTCAATGCATCCTTCAATTGGATGATGAAACTCTCATTCTCTTCGTTCATGGATAAGAGGTCCTGGATCATATTATCATGTGGTTGTTTATACAGTATTTTGGTGGATATTGGTAATTTCACTCACCCCAATCTCTTCATTCTTTGATTGAAGTTGCTTCTCCATTTTACTCTTGAAAATAGTGAGCTGACTCCGTGAAGATGTCTCAAGCATCTCCAATTTATTTATGGCTTCCTTAATTCGTCAACATATATTTCTTCATTTACATCAGCAAACAAACATCATCTTTTTCTAGATTAATGTCTCATAGAGTTATTCTTACATTCTTCCCTCTGATGTGATCATTGACTTCTTTTTTGGCCTGTTCTAATTGTTTTCTGATTCTCTCAAGCTAGAAATACTTTAAATAAAGTCGTTCCTCTGTAGCTTACCTCTTTCTCAAGTTCACTATCACTCTTAAATCCCATCGCCACTTTTGATTTTGCCACAAGAAGAGGATTTCCAAAAATAGGCGGGCCACTCTCATCATCAGACGATAAAAATGATACGTCAGCGTCTGCCTCTTCCCAGTCATCATCCGGACCTAAATCTCATCAACGACCTTAGAGAAGAGAATACTCACTCAAACCCAAGTCCTCTGACATCTTCTTCTCATAAGCAGGTCGTTTTACGGTCGTCGTGCGTGGTTCATCACCCTCTGATGTCGCCGTAGGCTGATATTGCTTCGTCGGCTTTTTAAACTGAAGAGTTTAGCGTTACTTTTAGCCTCTTCTCTTACCATCTCTTCCAATTTTGGGAAGCTGAAAGAAACGGTCAACGCGCCAAAAAGCTTTCCAGTCTACAACGCTCTTGGAAAAACCACACGTCATTTAATCACAAGAAAGCAACATGGCACTCTCCAACAAATTATCGATTGATCAGTTAGATCTCAAGGACAAACGTGTCCTAATCAGGTATATTCTAAATGAACTCTTATCACTAATCCAATTAGAGTGGATTTCAACGTACCTCAAGACGACAGTGGCAAGATTACGAATGATCAAAGAATTGTTGCTGCTCTCCCCACCATCAAATATGCTGTGGAAAAGGGTGATCCGCGTCTTTTTGGAATTACGCGCTGAATCAAACAGGGGCCAAGAGTGTGGTTCTGATGAGCCATCTTGGAAGACCTGATGGTCAGAGAAATGAGAAAGCAACGATGGCTCCAGTGGCTGAAGCCCTCAAGAAACTTCTCAACAGGTTTGACGCGTACACGATCTGGTTTGTCTCACCGCAACAGAGATGTAACTTATCTCAAAGACTGTGTTGGCTCTGAAGTTGAGTCTGCTTGTGCTGACCCTGCTCCAGGTAGATGATTCTTCATTTTGATGATCAGAATTTGTACTTTATGCAGAAAATTATTCCACCAATAATCGACGATCCTCGCGATGATAAAGTTTAGGAAGTCTCATCTTACTCGAAAATCTGAGATTCCACGGTGAAGAAGAGGGACAAGCGATCATCGACGGAAAGAAGGTCAAATCCAAGGAGGAGGATGTGAAGAAATTCCGTGAATCCCTCACGAAGCTCGGTGATGTCTTTGTCAATGATGCTTTTGGAACAGCCCACAGAGCTCACAGCTCCATGGTTGGAGTCAACCTTGAAAAGGCCTCTGGATTCTTGATGAAGAAGGAGCTGGAGTATTTTGCCAAGGCCTTGGAAGACCCCAAGAAGCCCTTCTTAGCCATTCTGGGAGGTTCAAAGGTGGGTTGAAGGACTCAACCCGATGCTCCAAACAGGAGTATAATTTGATATGTACAGGTTACAGACAAAATTAAACTCATTGAGAACATGCTTGATAAGGTGGATGAGATGATCATCGGTGGTGCTATGGCGTATACTTTTAAGAAGGTCGTATACAATGTGAAGGTGCGGCTATATCTCTATCATTATATCTATTTATTAAATCAATACAAGATTGGAAACTCTCGTTTCGATGAAGATGGAGCCAAGATTGTCCAGAAGCTCGTGGAGAAGGCAAAGCAGAACAACGTCAAGCTCCACTTCCCAACAGACCACGTTACAGGAGACAAATTCGACGCTAATGCCAAGGTGACATCTTCTTATATCGAATAATTCTGACAATTTGATAAGGTTGGACATGCTACAGACGAGGAAGGAATACCTGATGGAACTATGGGTTTGGATATCGGTCCCAAATCGATCCAAGAATTCACTGATGCTATTAAGAGAGCAAAGACTGTCTTGTGGAATGGGTAAGGCTATAATATATAATGTACCTGATATATCAGGCCTGTTGGAGTATTTGAGTTTGAGGCATTTTCAAAGGGAACTGTGGCATTGATGAATGCACTGGTGGAGGCTACAAATAACGGTGCCATCAGCATTATCGGTGGTGGAGACACCGCAACTGCCGCTGCCAAGTTTGGGGCTGAAGAGAAGGTTTACCGTTCTATTTTTTGAGTAAGACTAAAAGAATATAGGTATCTCACTGCAGCACTGGAGGAGGTGCTTCCCTTGAGTTGCTGGAGGGAAAGACACTCCCTGGTGTGGATGCTCTTACCAACAAGAAATGAATCTCGGCGAGGCTCTAAGCTTCATGGATGGAAATAAGAAGTGAATAAATATCATAGAAGAAGGAATATTATAGTCATTTCCATCCCAACCATAAAAAACTACCAGAGGGAATATATTTTCTTCACAGCCCAGAAGAGCCAAATACCACCGAAGGTCGGCAAAGCTAAATTGTACACGAGTTGATGTATGAGGGAAGGTCTTATTTCCTTCTGTATTCTCATGGCCTGTTGGTGCGTTGTCTCTACGTCCCCCGTGTTGTCGATGACAAAATCGGCCATCTTTCGTTTTTCATCTAAGCTTAATTGTGAGGATATCCGGTCGTTGGCGTCCTCTAGACTAAGATGAGGGTCACGCCGTCGCAGTCTGGTGGATTGTATTTAGAAAGATCTCCCGAACCATTCGACATACCTCTCTAATTGTGTTGTTCCGTCTACCCAAACGACAATATTTCTTGAAGTCAAACGAGAGAACCTTGTTTCAAACAAAAGAGGAACGTCTAAAACTGTTAACAAATTAATAGGGGTCGAGACCCACCAAGAATGACCACTTGCTCTCCTTTGAAGTAATATACTAATAATTGTCGGATAACTGCCAGTAAAATGTACCAATGTGTGATCTGATTAAGTCGCCGCCTTAACTTGTCATCTTTGAAGACCTTCTGCTATCAGAGAAAAGCAAATTGAAGCTTATACCCTCTGCCCTAAAAGGATTCTGTCTATTGTTCCATCTGGTAAGAGGATGTCTTTCCCAAAGAATTGTACGATCTTCCTTTACAAAATTATAAAACGAGAGAGGATTCACGACTCACTTATAAGCTGGCTTGTTAGGTTCTACTACTTGCCTTGCGACGAGATCTAAATCAATTACTGCAACCCCATTTTCAACAAAAGTTTTAGACACAGTTGATTTTCCAGCAGCAATCTGAAAAGTTCAGGTGAGCAAAAAGAGGATATATACCCCTCCAGTCAATCCAATGATCTTCATTCTTGAATCAAGAACTCTCATAATATTTTTTTATTTTGTTTTCTACAACACGTGTGTGGAGAAATTTGCCAACGGTTTTTTACCCGCAGTGATCACTTTTCACAAAAAAAACGCCAGCCATTGTTAAAGGTAATATGATTGAATTAGAGTTGAGCCAAAATACAATCCAAGAATATAAATAAAATAAAAGTGTTTATTTTTATTCTTGTTGGGTATTCTAAAGCTCTAAGTTGACAAGGGCAGCAATCACATTAAAGGCAGCCTTGTGAGGCTTGTAGTCTGCTCTGAAAGTCTAGTCTTATTGTAACCTATTTCTGGAACAGTGACAGGAATCTTAACAGGAGTGACAAGGCATGATTTAGAGATTATAGAGGATAGTGCTATCTTATCAGATTTCTCAGATGTGTAGGCTATAAAAAAGATGCCAGGCAAACAGCATCAGAAGAGAACAATAGATGATTTTTCTATAAAAGAATCTGAGACCTATCCCCTTACTTCTATCTACACTTCTACCTCTACTATAAGACTTGATCTCCTGACAAAAGCAAAAGAAATAGAGCAAATATATCTATGCCTTTGTCCTCTTCTAGCTTCAGACCTTTATGAATACTGTAATGTTCCTGGCCTATGAATAATAGATCTGGATATTGCTTGAAAACTGATGGAATCACTATGCCTGTAGGATTTTGATCTTGCCCACTTTAGTAATTCTAAATGTCCACCCAATGCAGTCTCTGAACATGTATTTTTATTCTATTTGCAACCATTCTCTCTTGCCCACTTTAATTCTTCTAAATGCCTGTTTCTTGCAGCATGTGCACATGTGTTATTATCCCATAGACAGTCATTCTCTTGCCCATTTTAGTAGTTCCAAGTGTCCATTCTGTGCTGCATATTGACATTTTGCCCACTGGAATACTTCTAAATTCCTACCCTTTGCAGCGGTTCCATAGACAGCCATTTTCTCTTATCCACTTTAATAAATTGAATTGTCCCAATTCTGCAATTTCAGAACATGTGACCTTGTCCCATAGACAACCCTACTTCTTGTCCACTCTAATGTTTCAAAATGTAGACAGTATTAACACATATGTACATGCATCCCCGCGGTTGGTTCTGGAATATGGCTTGGAGTTGAGTGACGAGCTGGCACAGCCCCTTGGTGGTCTTCTTGCCGTCCAGTTCGTTCTTAAATTCGCCGGTCACTTCGTGGTCGCACCACCTGGTCGATCGCCCCTGAAGTTCGGTAACGGTAACATCTGGGAGCTGGACGGGTTCTGAAGGATAGTCACTTGAATGGGTGTCGTGGGTTTGGAGCGATGTGGGTAGGATTCCGACAGTCAGGGCGAAGAGAGATGCTTGTACTTCGGGGATCTCCGGCGTATCGGGTGGTAGCTGCTTGAACTTGCCAGGGCGGATCAGGGTCCAAAGATAGGTCGACGGTCACGATTTGAATCGCTTGTTTGCACTGAATTCAAGGTTCACGTGAAGTCGATTTATGGCAACACGAAGTGTGCCCATCGCGAGCCCAAGGCCTGCCAATGGCTTGTACTTCGGGGATCTCCGGCGTATCGGGTGGTAGCTGCTTGAACTTGCCAGGGCGGATCAGGGTCCAAAGATAGGTCGACGGTCACGATTTGAATCGCTTGTTTGCACTGAATTCAAGGTTCACGTGAAGTCGATTTATGGCAACACGAAGTGTGCCCATCGCGAGCCCAAGGCCTGCCAATGGTCCAAGGACGCGACACAAACACTGTCCAAGAAACTAGAGAAATCTACTCACCGGCTGGGGCGGATTGGTTGGGAGATTGTGTGGGTCAGTCGATGAAGTCCTCATCAGATAATGTGAGCCAGATGTCTAACTCTATTTCTGTGGCCGTAGTTATCCATGCACTAGTGGCTGTCTTCGCCGGTCCGCTGGCTTGATCTGTTAGACGTCGAACATCAGCGGCGAGGGCATTTCTCTTAGCATATCGAAGTGTGCCCATCGCGAGCCCGAGAGTTGTGAGTGTTCTCAAATAAGAATCGTCTCGAGGGCGAGGAGTGGCCATTTCAGCTATAGAGGGCTAAAGATGGGTCCAACAATCTTTGGTATATATATATAACAGAAAGAGATACCAAATATAACAATAACGAATAGAACTTGACCAGTGTCTTTAGAGCGTGATGTGTGGATGGAACCGTTTCCGTTTGTTTTGCGAATCTGAACAAGGAAAATTGAACACAATCACATCACCGAGAGTTGTGAGTGTTCTCAAATAAGAGTCGTCTCGAGGGCGAGAAGTGGCCATTTCAGCTATAGAGGGTAAAGATGAGTCCAACAATCTTTGGTATACATATATAGTCGTCTCGAGGGCGAGAAGTGGCCATTTCAGCTATAGAGGGTAAAGATGGGTCCAACAATCTTTGGTATACATATATAACAAGAAAGAGATATCCAAATATAATAATAACGAATAGAACTTACCAGTGTCTTTAGAGCGTGATGTGTGGTTGGTGATCCGTTTCCGTTTGTTTTCTTCTTCGCACGTTTTCGTTCAGCGAAGAACAATCCTCGAAATAAATATATTCTACAATTACCGATGTACCTTTATTTATTTTGCGACCACACGCGCGTTCATCATGCCTTCGGTTGCCACACTGGGCTCCCAGCCGATGTTCTCACTTGTCGTCCCTTCAAATTGCTCCCTTAAACCTCTCCTTGTACAAAAAGCCTCATCGGTACAAAACCAAAGCTTCTTCCAGAAACTAATGGGTGGGTGGTCTCCCGCAAAGAAATAAAAGGAATGACAACGACTGCTATTATCTCTGTACAACACGTGAAAAACCGAGACTATCTCGATATTCAACCGTGAACACTCTATTTTTGCCTCAGAAAAAGCCAGAAAAAGTCTTGAACAGAACGCAAGAACGACGATATCCTGATTTAAGTCGTTGATAGCCTAAACTCCTTGCAACTGAACCTGTGGCTTTCCACCAGATTTTGGACTTAAACAACAATCTTGAGGACATCACAAGCATTTATATAATTATAATTTACACTCTCTTAGCTTTGGTCAAGTTGACTGCACAGAAAGTTCCAAACTACAACAACATCGCGGCACAGTGACACAGGCTCACATTCTGGTTCGGCAGATTATTTGTATTCTTGGCATTTGGACATCGCTGCAAAAGAAAAATAATAAAAGAAGAATGATGGCACAGATCATCTACTTATGAATATCGTAAATATTTTATTTTCCGACCCAAAAGAAGCCAGATTCTTCCAAAGTAGAGCTGCTCCTCCATCATAAATATTCCTACACCTCCTTCTTCTAAGAGATAACACAGCTCTCACTTCTGCTGATCCGATTTTGGCATGGTGGCGGCAGTCGATCGCGAAGAGATGAAGAAGATCATGGCCCCATATCGGATCAGCAGAAGTGAGAGCTGTGTTATCTCTTAGAAGAAGGAGGTGAATCAATGTTCTTTGACCCTTTACAACGGAATTGTAGATGTATTGTTCTGGGGATATTTTCTGTGGATATTTTTGGTCGTCTGTGGCAGAGCCACAAATACAAAACACACTTTTAAATCTTATAGACACAACATATAGACATTGAAGTATCTCACCGTGTCTAGATGTCCAGCAAAAGAAGCTCTATTTATAGCCTTGTTATTCTGGTCTCCAGGATTCACCCTGTCATCTCGCATGAGCGCTTCTACAACGGAAGACATCCCCTTCGCTGAAGCTTTTATAATGGCCTGGGACGAGCAGTCATTATGGGTTCTGAAGGTATTGTTGGAGAATTTTTCAAGAAAAAGATGGTACTCTACAACGGGTCTATACCTTGTTCCGGTCTATTGAAGGGGTCTTCTAAAATCATCTGAAAGTTCATCAAAATCTCTAATTGTAGATCCAGTTGTAGAGCGACTTTATGAAGATAAATGCGAAAATTAATTATTTTAATTTTCATTGAGCGACGAGTTGGCAACGGCAGAGCCATACATAAATTCATATCATAAAATCTAAATATAGGTCCCCCGCGTTGTAGATACAGAAAACTCTTATTAAAATATTAATTACCTTGACCATCCTCTCTTTGCCCTGATCTATTGCCTTCAGCAACAAGTGATTATGGTTTTTAGACGGGTCAGCTTCTTCTCTTGACAGGAGCAGCCCAAGTACTTCCACGTTACCGCTGTAGACTGCAGCCTCTAAGGCTTCGTCTAAAAATATGGGAGTGGTGTGACCTTCTATTTGTTGGTGCAACCATCTCTGTTTATAAGGATGGGTGGAGCTGAGGTCGAGTGTGTTCTCATGGAGCATGCTCTCCACCACCTTGGAGAATGTCAGTTTGACATGTGTCAATATTGACACTTTTTGTATTGCGAATGAACACAGCTCCACCAACAACAAAGAATGCCACATTTCGTCTACATCTTTGCTGCTATTTTTAGAAGCATCACGACTTTGACAAAAATGATTCGCACCTGAAAGATCCCCTTCTCGACAGCGCCCATGAATAATTGTACTCGAGCCTGTGGCACCCGCACCCTCTCATCTTGTAACAACAGCACCACCACCTCGAAATCTCAGTGAAATTTCGCGGAAATTCCGCGGAAAACTCACTTCCCGCCATTTTCCCTGCTTCCCGGGGGATAATAGCGCGTTCTGGATGGCGATGTTGTCGTGTACAGAGGGGTCGACCCTGTCATTGCTCATGAGAACCCGCAGCAATTCCGCGTTGCCTTCTCTTACGGCCTCGAGCAGCGCCTCGTTGTTGTTTACGCTGGGGTCCACCCTCGGGTCAGACAATAATACTCTGACCTGATGACGTCATCTTGGGTCGTGTTATTTTTGGCTCACCGCTTCTACGGATCTCATCATGATGGCTTGTCTAAATGCGAGATCATGACATACAGAAGGGTCGACCCTCGGATCAGACAATAATGCATCTGTAAATGTAAACATGATGACGTCAGACAAAATTCAAGGAAATTTCACCCAACATCTCAGCAAAGGACTTGGAATATGACTCTGCCTCTTCTAATAGATTTGAATGTGACTGCCAACGTCTGAAACCTTGCTCGACAGCGTATTGAAGTGCCGCCTGGTCGTTGATGGAAGGGTCCACCTGAAAAAATTTAAATTTGAAATTCGAGATTTGGCGGGAAATCACCTTGGGGTGTTTCATGACAAGACGAACCATGTTTGGACGATTGTCACCAATGGACATGGTAAGAGCGCCGTTAGATCCCTCTGATGGATCGACTCTGGGATCGGACAACAGTTTAGACACAATCTGTTTTCCGTCAAATCATCATCACAAGGCCGTCATCACCTCTTCATGATTATTCTGTATGGCAAGAAGGAGAGTTGTGCTGTCTTGGACATTTGGATCAACTCTCCCATCTTTCAATAATTCGAGAACAACTTCATGATGATCCATCTTAGCTGCTGTGATGAGAGCTCGACTGTCATTAAGAAGTGGATTAGTGCGTTGATCTGATAGAAGTCGCCGCGCAGAATCACCAACTCTGCATTTTTCAAGAGGCCACCCATTCCACAGATTCGGATCAAGTAATGACCACGAAACCATCCTCCATTGTTGTGATACGAGCTGTGCTGCACGCCAATCTTGCAGTGCGCCCCTTTGAAGGATAGTTGGGCCTCTCTCAGGAAGTAGCGAATGCAGAGGCTGGAAGACGAGGCGAAGGATGTTTTCTAAGACCTCTTGAGGTAATTCCATGTTGCATCCGTGGTTGTCTGTGGAAGGAGCCTACCTCGAAGAAAAGTCTCCCAACAATTCGATTTTTTTAATTTTCTCAAGGTCATTGATCTTCTTTGTTGTGATTGTGGTGTTTCAGAAATTATTTGAATGGCTTGGACGTCATTCGTTGCAGACATCCAAACGACGTGAGGTTTGTGAATGTATCAAATGTTCACTCAAAGCGCCAAGGTTTCCTCTCCTATTTGAAAATAATACTCAAAAGACCCTTTATAGTTGCTGTGGCTTCGGGCTATGCATCATTCTTGGTGAAAGTGAAGATCGTCCAATGTCGATGCGGGATTCAGCAGCCCTCTCTTCTTGTTCTGCTTGCCTCTTCAATGAGTCGGGATGGTCAGCAGGTGGTGGTGGGAGATCGAATTGTGTATATCTCCTCCTGTAGAGATAGAGTCCAAATGATAAGCCCATTGCAGCAAAGAGGCATAAGGCAAGAGCGATAGTGAGCCATGCGATGATATGAGCCGTTTGGCTGCATGAGCAGTTCCACTGCTTGAATGTTGAATCATCGCAGCTGAATGAGTATCTCCCTTCGCATGTGTTGTTGCATTCTTGTCTGCAGACTGCACACTCCGTGGTATTCTCACATATGGCGGTGGCAGAGGTAAAAAGTAGTGCGAATAGAAAAAATAGTTGCGTGAACGTGGAGGTCATGGTGTATGTGTGTTGAAGTGCCTGGATGATTATCATTAATTTAATGGACGACTTTTCGAGCAGATTTACAATGAGGATTGTCAGGCGGATGACAACTTTCAAATTTTTACATTACGATGGGCAATCTGTGGTCTTACAGTACTAACTGCAGTCCTCCATCTCCTCCAACGAGCCCCAGATATCCTCGAGTAGAACGAATTAAGGTGTGTATATGACTTGGGAGGGTGATTGATACCAGATCAGGATCAGCTGGGTGATACCTTTATAGATAATGAGAACAGACATTATGGTGATGAAGTCCTCCAAAACAAAATCACAGCAATATACTTCTCCGCAACCTGGTGCCCGCCCTGCAGACAATTCACTCCCATGTTGATCAAGTCTTATCAAGTCCGTGAACATTATCATTCATTTACTGAAGAGTTATAGGATATACAGAATTCTGGCCAACCTTTCGAGGTAAAAATAAGATGTAGACGATGATTTTGTTGAAAGATTGAGGTGATCTTCTCATCAAGAGACAGAGATGAAAAATCATTTTTTGAGTACTTCTCAAAAATGCCATGGAAGGCCATACCATTTAAAGATGAAAAGACAAGAGTTTCTCTGATGCAAATGTGAGCCATGATTAATGTCTTCCCAATGATGACAAACACTTCTTATTTGTGATGGCTTTCACCTAAAATTTGGATTTCTGCAGCTCTGTCGTGGGTAACTGTGGCGTTCCGCCATCATCAAAATAACGATGTGAACAAAACATCACAGAAATAAAAAAAACGTGAAAAATAATTTTCAAAAAATCAGGAGAAATTGAAAAAAGGTTTGAAGATTTTAAAACAATTGAAAAAAGTTTAAAGATTTTAAAACAATTGAAAAAGTTGATGATGGTCAGTTGCGAGGTGAAAAGTATTCCTTGCCTCATCGTGATCGGCACAGAGGGAAGAGTTCTAAGCCGTGACGGCAGGAACGAGATCGCCTCTTTAGGACACAAGGTAGTTTAATATTCTCACGGTTGCGTACCGCAACCTTCACGTCAACAACCGTACTGTTGACTATCCAGTTGATTTTGCAAATGACGAATGCAATAGGCGTTTGAGAGATGGGCAGAACAAGACAGAAGCAAAACACGACCACAGTCACTGCAGAATTAAATACAGTATTACATGTTGTTTGGACTGAGCTATTTGCGAATCTTCCAGTAAAGAGAACTAAAGGCTAAAGACTTCCATCCTTTTGTTGTCTTTCTCTGTGCATGTTTGCAACAGGAGGATTGTCACGTTGAAAAATCCATCCAGCCTAATTTTCATTGACGAACCCAAATGTGCCACCGTATGGCCGGATCATCGCCCGGCTGCTGTTAACACATCTAAACCATTTTAGTTGGCTGTAAAGTGTTGCAATGTCCGCGGGAAAGAAATCTCATCATGAGAAGAAATCTCATCATGAGAAGAAATCACAAGAACCTGGATGAAGACAGCAGCAGCCGTTGTCTCTCTACTTCTCCTTCACTGGACAGTGTCAGAGCTGGTTGAATGGAACTGTGGTGGAACAGATTCTGTGCGAAATACAACGTGTTGGTCATCTGGTCGAGTGCCATCAAGCAAAGACGAAGTGATCGTCAGAGAAAAGGAGTTAAACTTGTCACGTGGTGATCGACTTGTAGCACAATCACTATTTCTGGACAGGTTTGTGTCGATCTCTATCACTTTAACACAAGACAGGGCGACATTTCGCTCAGATGGGAGAGTGTTGGTTTCTAATGTCACCTCAGTCGACTCAACCTTCCTTTCTACCTCTACTGCTCAGATCAGCTCCGTCCCTGAGTCAGTCCTCACTTTCCTTTTTCAGAGATCTTTGTTGGATGTCGCCGGGTCCTCTTTGACAAATGCCAAAATCAGAGGTGATGCAGCAACGAGGATGATCTGGCGTGGAGCGGTGTCACCCTCTCTCACTCTCACTGCCACAACTCTTCAGTTTGATGGACAGGGTCAAACAGTCACACTTCCCTTCCACATTGTGTTCACGACCTCCACGATTACTCTTCTTGATGGCACTTTCAGCATCAACTCAAAGAAAGACTTCAACATCGCAGGCAATCTCTCTCTCTACAACGCCTCTCTATCCGTGGAGCGCGCAGTTATGTTCAAAAAGAGCCACCTCTTTGTGGACAAAAACTCAGAAATCCTGCTCACAGACTTTGTGGTCGACCGACAGAGAGCCTCTCTTCTCATAGAAGGTTCTTTGCATTTCATTCAAGGTAATCAGACACACAACATATCCAGACAGCACAGTTCGCCCAACAACACGAAGAAGATGATCATCGGACACGGAGTGATCCTCTCTCCTGATACTCTGTCTTCATCTCCCTCCAGAAGTCTGGAAATAAACGGGGTATGTCTTTCGTGTTCCAACCAAGCTGACGTCGTGATGATGACTGAAATTTTCAGGGAATATTACCACCCATAAACTTTGACATCCCCGAAGAATTGACACTTCGAGATTGCGTGGTGATTAGCAGATCAGAGAAGATCAGTGCGAACAGGATCAATCTCATCAACTCTACTTTCATCACTCCGGGATATTATAATATACAAGTATTGCAAGTATACATGGAGGATGGTGTTCGCTCAGGTCAGTTTTCCACTTTCACACGATGATTGACATCAGCAGATGAAGATCTCAACTTTCAGGGTTCTGTTGTCCATCTGAACTCGGATTTCACTGTGTCCAAATATCGATCTCTCCGTGCGTCCAAGGGGATAGTGAGCCGTAGAGGCCCTTATTCTTGGGGTTCCTCAGAGTTGACGAGCTTAGAGTTCACCAGTCCTTCCATCATCAATGTCACATCTGCAACTTTCAAGGAGATCATCTTGTCTTTTGATCAGGGAGAAGTGACATTTATATGCAAGAGGATGTCAGTACAAAAGTGGACATTCAACGGCACCAAGTGTTCAAATAATCAACTGCTGGTTTACAGAAACGACACAGAGCATACCATCACGGCGAAGATCGCATCAGTGGACCCACTCACACGACTCACCCAGCTTTCTCAGAATCTTCAGTACACAGTTGTAGATGGTCAATTCAACATATCTCCCGTGGGTCCTCTTTGTGCATATTCACTCAAGAATATTTCTGCTGTATATCAAGAGGCAGACGGAATCAACAGGACAGTATATGGAGAGGATACTCTGACGCTGAGGCCTTCAGACATCTGTACCCCACTCAGCATCACTGTCAATCTTACATGGGTTTTCAACTCTCATATCTACCAGATACATAGGTATTTGTTTCATCTCTTTATGTGGTGTTTCTCATATCAACAGTGTCTCACTACAGTTACCACCCTTGGGCATCTCCTGGATAGATATGTCAAAACTACAACTCCGTGACATCACCACAAGCTATTCCCTTTATGTCGACCGTACCTGGAATTGGAACAGTGACTATTCACCTTGTGGGAATGTGTCCTATATCATCATAGACAATGTCTACTCAAATTTTGAAAGTGGCAAACTTTTGGACTTAGCAGAGATGGACAAGAGCAGATGTGAAGCTTATCTTGTTCCCTATTCTATTTCAAGATACAGAAGCCCCTCATTCAAAATGGAAGGCAATTACACTCGGATTTCGGCAGGGAGAGTGTGGGATTATACGGTATCCTCCATCTGGAAAGACGATCTCGCTACTGTATCTATCATACCCAGTTACAATGGAGAGCTCTGTGAGTGTGGTGTTCCAGAGTGGTCCATAACATATAAAGCGATGCGCGTCAATGTTGAGACCAAGAGAACAACCATAGACCAACCCATACAGTACAAAGCGACCGGAGACAAACAGATACAATTTCAAACGATATATTACACCTTCTCTATCAATATTTACTGCACAGTCGGCAGCAGCAGCTACTTTGCCAGCAAAAGACATATACAACCCGAAGTGTATCACATACACACCAAATCTTATTCCACAACAAGCAAACCCATCAGCTCCACTTGGACTCCCACACCAACAGAGGAGGATGACCCCTACCAACACCCAGCAGAAGATAACAGATGGATCATCCCTCTTGTTGTGATATCCACGTTCACCATCGTAATTCCTTTGGTCGTGTGTATCCTTTACAGAAGGAAGCAAAAGGAAAGAGATGAGCCTTCTTTGAGCTTGCATTGTGAACTCTCCGAGTTCTCATCGAGAAGACCACCAAGAGTGCTATACCGGCATCGGGAAGAGCGACTGGGTCTCATGACAACAGTCCGATAGTTTGTGCCACAACGCTCAAAGGAACATTTTCACACATGATAGGCTTATCAATGAAAGAATTCATCTGTGTGATTTTTGTCTGTTAAAAAATGAGATTCACAACAAGGTTCTGTCCTTTATAATCCTATCAGATACGGTTAAGAGCAAGAACTACATTCTTTGTCGCAAGTGCCATTCAGTTTCATTTTATAGCAAAACAAAATCCTGCGTATTGTAGATGATATATCATCAACTGCAATACAACAGTGAATCTACACTATTATAGACCTCCTGTATGACTCCCAGTTGGCGCAAGATGGCACAAAATATTGAGACTCGAACGGACTCGCCGAGATGATGAGCTCCACATTGCCCCACATATGGTTAAGCAAGCTCTGTTGCACATTTGACCCAAAAAGATTGTAGAAAACTCATTTTGAACATGTTCTTAACCCTTTAAATACCTGGATGAGGTAAATCACATCGTTTAAGGTTAACAGTCAACCTCTCTTGTGTACACGAATAAATTTTATTGATGAGCCAGCAAGCTCATATCATTCTGCTTCCTCTTTCTGTAGAGGACATACATGACCAGAAGTATTCCGATGGTGAATGCGGATACCAAAACAAGAGGGCCCAGAGGGTGTTGGTAGGGGTCATCCTCCTCTGTTGATGTGGGAGTCCAAGTGCAGCTGGTGGGTTCGAGGCTTTTTGTGGGATAAGATTTGGTGTATATTTCGTTCTGGGTTTGTAG
>MZNV01001224.1:0-17725 GCA_002081555.1 Protostelium mycophagum | reverse complement strand
TTATCCTTCTTTTGTACTTCTGGCTTCCAAATTTTAAATTTTGTGAGGGTGTTTGCATGGTTCTCATCCTTCCATGCAGTTGCAAGCGCATTGACAAAGTGATCCCAAGTGAGAGTTTTCTCATAAAGAAGGTCAAAATTCACAATTTTCCATCAAAATTCAAAAAACGCGTTTTGGATGCAATAATTTGGCTTCTTAATAATGTGCCAAAAATTTGAATTGTTGCATAAACTCAGAACATGGATTTTGTAACAGAGAATGACAACCAAACTCTATACTCAGAAAAATTCAATATTACAAAAGGGGACTTGTGGCACAATATTACTGAACTTCAAACTCGGATTCTGATACAGCAGAAACAGCTGCAGAGAGACAGAAGATCTCAAATGTCTGAACTTGGATATCAGAGGCAGTCAAACTGGTAATGATTGAGATGGCTCATCAAGCAGACTTCTGAACTTAGATCTGAGTGAATCAACTCTGTGAGTAATTACTGAATTACAAACTTGGAGGAACTCACACCACAAGAACCTGGTTTGAGATATACAAAAGAGGGTATAATTACTGAATTCTGAACTTGGAATTCCAATGCATCTCAGAACATTAATGTTCCAACAGGGATCAACACTCTGAACTCAGAATTCAGATATCAGAGTCAGTCAATTGCAACCTAACATCAATCAAGGCACAGCTGGGAACCTTGTGAGCAGATGGTGGCACAAAATTATTGGATTCCAAACTTGGAATTCCAATACATCAGAGGGAAAACATCTGGTAATGACAATCAATCATCAAGTGCAACAATTCTGAACTCAGAATTTAGTTGTTCAACAGAGAATGGGAAAATGTGCAACATTACCAAATTCTGAACTTGGAATTCTGATACATCAGAGACAACAAATATGGTAAGAATTCACAATCGCTCAAGCACAACACTTACAGCAAAATTACTGAATTCTGAACTCAGAACTTGGATATCAGAGGATAAAACCATACTGATTGCAACTGCACAGCATTTCTAAACTCAATCAAGGACACATTAGTATCCCATACTCTGCCACAATCAAAGCAATCAACTGTGCTCATCTTGAGCAAGACAGTAAAGTATATTCAAAGTATTACAGCACAAACTTCAGAGAACTCGGAATACCAAAGTCAGAAATCCAATTCATACAAAATAATTGAATAACCATGAAACACATTCAAAATACATTAGAAGGCAGATTGAGCTATGTTATGATGCATAAAATCACATCAGAATGATCTATGAAAAAATGAAAAAATCAATAATCATGTAGAGAGATAATAGATAATTACATTTTTTTGATGCTAAATATCAAGTTTTGACATGATGTGATATGTCAAAACATTATATCAAAATACCAGAAATATCATGGAAAGAAGACCAAAAAATGTTAGAGGATATAGAACCTAAAACCATAAACCCTGGTTTCTCTTTAGAACCTGATTGTACTGCCACACTCCAGTTCTCTGATGGGCAAGTACCTCTCTTATCTGACCTCCTTTTAACATGCAATGTTTTATTTTTGAAATTCAAAAATTACAATCAAACTCAACCCCCTTAATAGCCTTAGCAGCGCACCGGATGTTGTGAGTTCTTCAAAAAATACTATGCCCTCTCTGACAACTCTGAGATGTACTGTATTGCAGTATGTGTGTCCTTCATAATTAATAATAATTAATTTTGAAATAATATATATAGTATTGCATCCATTGCTGAAAAAAGCTTATTTAAAGAAAGCTGATTGAGACTCAACCTAGATCACAACTGTTATACAAATTCTCAAGAAGAGGTTTAAAATACAACAGACAGGATTTTTACAAATGATTAGCTCGAATGGTGTTGGACATATTCTTGTGTCTTAGTATGTGTTTTATACTTAGATTTTTTGACAACTGAAATATTTAGCAACTTCAATCAATGTCAAGCGCTTCTTTTTTTTGCTAGACAACAGATGACAGAAAGAAGACACAATTTATCAGATAGAAACCTGGGACATATTGTTACACTTGAAGCTTGGTCTTGGGAGGGGATGGTGTCACTGAGGGAGGAAATGCTTTAAACAGTTTTCTTCTATAAAAGTGGGCTAGCAATTTTATTTCAATTTTTTATTTTGAAGTTGAATTTTTCAGAGTCTATGGCTTGACTCTTTGTGTTCAGGCTGTCTTGACTCTAACTCTATTTTTTGGTGCCAACTCTGTCTTGTTAATTTTTCTTGTCTCTAAAATAGAGTCATCTAAAAATAGAATCAAGACAGAGACAGCCTTATCTTGTCTCTTGACTCTGCAGCTCCTTATATTGACCCTAACTGTATTTTTATGCGTCTCTTATATAACAAATAGAAAGGTAAAGTAGGATGTGTTTAAACATAAGTGTAATCCATCTATAATAAGTACAGAAAGTCATCTCAGTTTTCATGTGTCTTTTATATAACAAGTAAAAAGGAGAAGTGGGATGTATTTGTATGTAAGTGTGCTTCATCTATAATGTAGTAGATGCATTCCCAGTCTTTTTGTGGCTAGATTTCAGCAGGATATGTGTTAGAATTGGACGCTGAAACAACGTTTTTTGTGTGTCTATCACTCAAGTATAATTCAAGATCCTTTCAATCATCTGAAGAATCTTAGTGCTATTATTCTGAACTACTGCTATAATCTTTCTAATTTTTGAAAGGGTCTGCTAATTCATTGATCTTCTTTCCTGGCAGGACCTTGCTATTTGCCATAAGAGCAATAACTATTTTTGATCCTAGTCCCTTAATTTGTATATTTGCTCCTTTTACATTCTGGGCAACATGTCAATTCATCACCAAAGAATATCTATTCATATTATTTCTGTTCAGACCACTACACACGGGACATACAGAAATAGATTTTGAGAGCTGAATAGACTAATGTTTATTTTCTCTTATAGAAGTAATACTAAGAGTATAGAGAGAAGGCAAGAGCACATGATCTGGACTGCAGAAGATGAATCCTGACTAGAAGTTGACAAAGTCTGTGAGCTCTTTGAGATAGTGGATTCAGATGTACTAGGAATTGTGGTTGGACCTATAAGATGGACGTAAACCCTCTTCACTTCACTATATTGGTATTCCCACTCATAATCTGGAAGTCGAAAACCACATTGTGTGCGATACTTAACAGTGATGTTCTGTGGGACACGAGGCACCTTTATGAAATTAGCCAATTTAGAACCACAGAGATTTCAGAGTTAAAATAAATTTTTGCTCACATATGTAGTGAAACTGTTTGAGTTTACATCCTGAAAGGTGGTCGAGGGACTCTCAGCCACTTGGATAATAGGAGTTTCGCTACAGCCACAATGAGCATCAGAAGGGAATGTCAAGGTGACTTGGTATGTACCCCACGAATAAGCCGGAGTGGTTTTTACTGTTGGTGGAGAAGATACAGATGGCTGTCAAAAATTAAATTTACGTAACAGGAGTTTAATGGTAAAAATACCTCTGGACTCCAATACACTCTTTTTGTTGAAGACACAGTGGCATAGTTCTTTTGGTTCAACTTGTACACCAGTCGCATGTACAAATTGTTCACTTGACATTTCTCCAAACTGAAGGTGGGGGTCGAGGTCTTGGTGATGTCGTATTGTTGTTCATTGATGATGATACTGCTGGGACCTGTACCGCAGACTTGGTTGTCACTCACAAGCTTTTTAGACCAGGAGATGGTGTACTGATCTTGTTGGTGTGATATATCCAATGATTTGAAATCCCCGGTCATTCCAGTGATCTTGTAAGGCTCAATACCAATGCTGAGAATGATGTCAGAAGCAACAATCACTGTATTAATATATTGGGTTTTGACAAAACAAAAACATGCACAAGATATCAGAAAACATAATTTTATGTTTTTGTATATTTTGAAATTTCATGGAATTATTAAATGGTTACCTGGCAACTGGTGCAGTATTCTTCAGCTCAATACCAAGTCCAAGACCCATGACAGCTGTGGCAGTCACTGTAATAGGACTGCAACCGTCGTTTTCTAATGTCAGACGTTTGTAAACTCCTAAGTACAAGGAAGGAGGAGCGTTGTTTATGGACAACTTCCAATACTTCACAATATAACAAGAGGAGAATTTTTCAACTGAAGATAATCAGTTTTATAATTACTGCAATGTGTTCTACTACTTGAGCACAATCCTATTGATACATTTACAATACATCTCACCTGTATCAACAGAGACAATACCCCCTCCACGATTCGTAAGCATCACAGACACCGATAAGCTACAGATCATCAGCAATTGTAGGATGTACTAAATGAAATTTGGATTTTGATTTGCCGCTTGTAACAAAATATTATCCGGGGCACCAAGTTACATTACCACAAAGAGGATTTTTGGCAAATGTAAACTGTCTCATTTTGCAGTTGTCAAAGTGTTGTATTTTTAAACCTACGTTTCAATGGTTAACTCAAAGGTCTTCCCCGTGTTAATACCCTTGATAGCAAGACATTTAAGATTATAAAGGGGACTCGAATTGACTTGAAGAGGTCCATTTGAAGACAGGATTGTAGTGTGATTGACGATCGGAAAATCGTTCATATTTTGGAGAGATACATTAAGTGTACCTTAATCACTCAGCTTCATTCAGAATGTGTTTGCACTGCGACCTCTGAGGGTCTATCTTATTGGACCAATAAATAGTTTTCAAAAACTCACCAACGTTGACAGGATTTCGAGTGGAAAAGGATATCTTGGTGAGGTAATTCAGTTGAAGTTCATCCAAATTGACGCTTGCGAGATCCCAAGTCTCAGAACTATCCAGCTTAGCACCGTACTCAATTGCACCGGATAATATGGATCCCGTTCCCCTGATCTTATTGATGCGCAACGTGTTCTTTCCCTTGAAAAGTCAGCGAAATCGTGTTGGAAAAGTCCGTTGTTATTGACGTGACATCCTCACCAACTCGATTCTTGCCCCCTCATCTACAACCAGATAATCGATTCTAGTAGCTCCAAAGTCCAGGGTCAAATTACCTCTGAAAATTTCAGTGGATAAGATTTATTAAAATATTTTGATCTTGCAGTCCGTGGTTGTGGCTTTACCACACCTGCATTTTCATCCTGAAGAAGATGTCTTTGCTATTTGAAATATGTCGCCATCTACTCAAAAATCCCACCTAAGCACTAAAGAGTCAGTTGTTAATTTCGAAGTGAAAGAGCCGCTTCCGCCCAATGTGGTAGTGCCTTTCAGTATCATTTGCTTGAATGTAACGCTACCCCCGATATTGTTGATGGTACAGTTATTGCATTTCAAAACGTCCCATGTATAACTAAAATAACCCATATTGAGGACCTATGTGATTCAGTGAGGTGTTTCACATCCTTCAGAGGTTAAAGTGATTCTGAAGACTGAGATCATTCGGACTGACATGGTTATTGGCGTAAATGGTGGGCAATGTGGATGTAGTCAAAAGCCTGATATCAGAAATGGTTGAAGGTCCCACTCCTGTCAAGTTGAGCTGTGGAGTGTAAGCAGGTATTGGTCGATAAGGTCCATAGAGAATTAGAAATATCACGTTGATTCCCAACTTCACGTAGCTGTCTCTGCTGATTCTGCATATTTCCATATCTACAGCAGAGAAAGTGAAGGTGTTGGAATATGTCCCCACAAAAATGTCCATGTCGTTACAGATGAGCTTGTGATTCTCCATGATCAAAGGTGCTGATGATGTGTCAGAGACATTAAGGCAAGTGGTTTACCTCCGTTGTCCCAAATTGATCCTGGATTCATAGATATGGTGTGTGGGGTATCAGATGTTACATGGATAGGACCGTATCTGACATTAGTAGGTCCCACCCAGATTGTACCTTGACAGAAGATGTCTATATCCAATACAACCCTTGTGATGCTGGGGCCCACATGATTTGGTTGTTTTTCTGCAAAGAATCCTAATGTTGAGTTTTCAAAAACCATCATTCTCGTTCCGGAGATCTGAGTGCACATTATGGAATGGTCTAATCGTCTGATTGAAAGATATCAACATACTTTCGATTCATGTTCCAGTTGGAGAGTAGCATCATCATGATGAGCGATGATAGAGGAGGAGATTGTGGAGTTCGTAACGCTCAAATTCCCGTGATTGTTTAAAAGGTAAGTGCTGAGGAATCCGAGGTCATCAAGGTCCAAAGCAGAGTTTCTGTCAATAGTGACATTATCAGAGACGGTAAAAGTCGTTCCATCAAGCAGCATGATGGTTGAGCTTTTAGATGTCATGATCCTCGCTGTACACAAATCACCCACTTGATCAACTGCACACTGGCCACTGAGAGATTCTGATGGAAGAGTGCGAGATCTTCCAAATCTTTGAAGACAGCTGTGTCGTTGATGGTTGGGAAAGAAGGCGTCCAAGAGGAGACCTGCTCCTCTTTAATGAAAAATAGAGAGGAGTGATGCCGACTGACCTGAGTGAGGTCACCACCTCCGGAGTATCTGCATTCTAGAGCACACGCCGAAACGATGAAGGAGATGAGGAGAAGAGATACCGCTCTCATCCTGTGCTGCTTTGAGGAATGTCTCCTTGGAATAAATTCCACTTTTGACACGACAGCTCGCTTTTGGCAGCCTTCACTGCTTAATCACGTGATTATATTACCGCTTTTGACATGACGGCTCGCTTTTGGCAGCGGACTTTATCTTCGGTTGATCAAAGAAGCAATTTTGGCGCCAAACATTCACTTACCAATTTCAAGATTGGAGTTCTGAATGCTCCCTCTTTGTGCCATTCGTCCATCTGTTCATTCATTCACATGATTCCTGTGATCATTGATTTCACCTTCTTTGGCCAGTTCTATTCATTCAGATTGGAGGCAATCATTCCTCTAACTGCTTTCACCAGAGCGAAACCAAGATTCAGTTGCATTCAGGAAGATATTAACGACATCGGTTCTGTCCAAATTTGAGCTAAGAGGGAAAATGAAGGACGTGAGAATCGAATTACCTCCTCTTTGGTGTCCATCAACCAATTTCTCTGTTTGGTGGAGTAACTCCAACAAATTGGAACTGAATTGGTTTTGATGGGAAAATAAGTGATACGGCATCATCAGATCCAGAAAATGAAAGATAAATTGCAACTTCACCAATTTGGAATAATTCCTCGTGAACATCTTCGGCAAGTGATTACCATTTTTGAGACATACAATCCATCCTGTTGTGGTGGAACTCATATGGACCAGATTTTTATTTCAATGTTAATGTTTTTACACTGGCGAAATCTGAATGTTGAATAAAAATTCTTGAGAAGGCCGAACCTGTAATTATCCACTGTTTTTTTTGCAATAAATCTATTCATAAAATGTCTTTATTTTGCATGAGACGTGTTTCCTTCAGCACAAAGAATGTCGAACACCTTTCACTTCTACAATCAGACGAAGATTGAAGATCGATTTCATCTCGTCTGACACCTTACTACCCGAAAACTCGTTTGGGGACACCCGTCTGTCACCTGCGAACTTTCACCGTTTTTCCACCACCAAGGATGTGCACAGAGACAAAACCAAACGACACGAACGAACACAACGACCAAACAAAGTGAGCTTTAAAGAAGTCCCTATCACCGTCTCGATTACAAAATGCGACCAGAAATTGACCTCTATAGATGAGCGACAACAACACCACTGGACTTATCATGGGAGGAGCAGCCATCGGAGCAGTTGCCCTTGGCTATCTCTGGAATAAGAAGGCCAACGAGGCCGAAGTTGAGGAGGAGATTATTAAGGACAAGAAGATCATCGCCAGAGAACCCGTTCTGGTCGAGAGTAAGCGCAATTTTGTTCGTTTCAGAGAGGTGACGTAATCTTAGAGAAGACCGAGATCGTCGAGGCCCCTGTCCTTGTCGAGAAGACCAAGGTCGCAGCAGCCACCACCATCGAAGAGGTCGCACCTGTCCTCCAAGAGGTACAGATTTTTTCTATCATCTCGACTCTGACACAGACAAGGTCGTCCACCCCGTTGAACTCGAAGAGGTTCAACCCCTTGTCCACAGAGACATCAAGCAGACAGAGGTCCACCAAATCACACAGCCCATCCTCGATTCTTACACCGCTCCCACCATCGAGGTTAACCGCGAGATGAAGGCTGAGATCAAGCCCACCATCGCCGCCGATACTTCAGCTTTCGAGAAGTCTTACCAGGCTGGTTTTGAGAAGGACAGTCTCATTGTTGACGCCACACGCCACGAAACCGTCGTGAACCCCACCATCATCGACGAGAAGGTCCAGAAGGACGTCATTGAGGTCATCCAGCCAGTCATCCACAGAGACACTGTCGTCCCCACCCACATCCACACCAGCGCCCCCGTCTTCGAGAAGGTGACGACCTGATACTTTTTCCCGCCGAAATTAACCCTCTGTAGATCATCGAACAGCCAGTGTTGGTCAAGGAGACCCTTGCTCCCATCGTGATGACTCACGAACAAGTGGAGGCCAAGCTGAGGAGCTTCAAGGACATTAAGGTTGTTGAGCCCATTACAAAGGTTGAGACCATCACCAAGGTCGAGACCACCACAACTGCCAAAGAGGTTGGAAAGGTCGAAATCGTCGACGCACCCATCAAGATGAAGTTGTAAATTGGACATAAAAGCATCTGAATATCTGTTCTATCTTTATGAGTGAGTCATCAGGCATTTTCTGTACATAGTTTTATTCTTGTCTCCAATGTTGTTGCAGAATCACAACATGTGTTCATATTTGTACTTCTCCATCTCGTACCTGCGTTTGTCCTTTTTTTGCATCTCATCATATTTCTGTATTGTATCAGATCTGAACCGAAATCATGAAAGGTCTACCTCTCGTTCTTCTGCACTCAATTTGAGGAATTCTCGTCCAGCCTTCTGAGCAGTCAATGTGCACTTTTTGTCTTTGTTGTTGTTCTGATAGAAGTCTTCGAAGAAGAACATGTATGCTGATTTGGTTTTTTTGGGTGCTTGAGGATCCCGCTTCATGATTTTGGTGGCTTGTGATTTTTTTGTTTTTCGAATCCTTGTCTTCACCTCTGAAGTTTGTTTCCTTGTAATGACTTTCTTTATTGGGCTTTTTGAGGCCTTTTTGACCTGGAATTGATAAAAACATGCATCATACGAAGATTTGTCACCTCTTTAGGCATGTCCTCTTCCTCTGATTCAGAAACTTCTGGGCTCTCCCAAACATCTTAACTTTCTTAATCCTCTTCTGAGGATTCCACCTTCTTTCTCTTTGTGCTCTCCCTTGTCTTTCGTTTTGGCATGATGAAGGATCTGATTGAAAAAGATTACCAGTATTTTTGGCGCAAATTTAAAGAATTTAAATTTCCGACCCGCAAAAGATGATTACTCTGCTGGCAGGATGGTATTGATAGACGGTGAGTCTTTTGCACGCTCTGTGTATGTGACAGTCTTCTTTTTCAGAGATTATGGCTCAGAAGACCATTCGAAACATTTACGCCCGAATTTATCTCTCTTGTTTTGAAGAGTTTTTATTGATCATCCCGATCAACACGCCCTTTTGCTCAAATGCAACACCAAAACAAAGCTTTTGTCGTCTATACGATGTGTGCGTGTCCTTTCGTTGTCTTGCCTCTCAAAAACCATGGAAGCCAGAACCTCGCCAGCTCCCGCCATTCTACAAACTCCTTCATCAGCGCTGGAAGGACCCCTACGCCTCTTAATCTTCACATTCACATTGACGATTTCATATGAATAAAACCAACCTGTGAGGGTGAAGTCTTTGTAGACGAGCATTCCGTCATATCTTCCCAGAGAAATGAGCATAGGGTAAGCTCTCGGTTGATACCGTGTTAGCTCCTTTTTCGATTCTAATGCCTGCATGTCTTAGTATTATTATCCTTTTGGAATTTTCTAAGATTTTATTTCTTTTGCCAAAGCCACAAAAAACATTCATTATTCGGCCGAGATGATTTATTCGAGAAATGCAATAGATATCGACAGAGACTCACTTTGATGTTATATACAATGGTACTCGCATGTTTTCCCGCGCTTTGGCATAATTTCTCCGATTCTTCCGGAAGGGAGGTGATGTCTCCCGCCGCAAAAATATTTCCAAACCCAGGAATTTGCATGTTGTCATTCACCTGAAATTTCAGTGAGATTTCGCATCTACAATGGAAAAGTCTCACTCTGATGAAACCTCTCTCATCTATAGATTGTGAGAGCGCAGTGCCGGCAAGACATTCTGTGTTTGGAAGGTTGCCGGTGGCAACAAAGGCAATTTGTGCGTTGATCACGTGACCTCCCTTGGTGATGAACCCCTTTTCGTTCCGAGAAATAACTCTATCTCGTAAAATGAGACGTACAGCTTGTCGACGGAAATAATCTTCTGTGTACATGATGGCTCTGAAGAATTCAGTGAAATTTCTGGGACATTTCGGTCGAGTAATTACTTTTCTGGAGACCGCTGAATGAGTTTGGGACCCGCGTGTACAAGAGTGATGATTTTTCTTGGAAAAGTTTCCGCAAGCTCAGCGGCGAGCTCTACACCCACAATACCACCACCGATGATCAATATACTGTCCGCCTTTTTCGTCTGAATTTTTCAACTTGAATTTTTTCCCATCATCTGGCGTGATACGTATTTCAATTCTTCGCAAGATGAAATAAACTTGGAGCATTGAAATAGCAAATTTTTACAGCAAAGTATTCAACTAAACTAAGACTAACAACAGATAAGATTAAACTAAATACCAGTGATGCGTGATGATGCAAGCCAGGAGCTCTAGCTGATAACACTATGGGTCCTCTACTTGCTGCCGGTGATGATGTGTGCATCTCGTTTATAAAGGGGCTATTTGTTGCAATTGGAGAATTCTTTAGGTTTGTAGATGGGCTCCCCGGTACTGTCGGTGTGGAGGGGACGATGGGTATGTTGTCAGGGTGAATGTATCTACATTTAACTTATTATTGGATTTTTCATGTTTTCTGAATTTCGATGATTAACGCGAAATGGAATGGTAATCAGTGGAATGAGCCATTTTTGGCGGATTATGGAGGAAGAAAGTCAGTTACCTTGAGCCAGTAGCGATGACCAAGTAGTCAAAGTCATAATTTATTCCTCCTACAACGACACCAGTGGCACATACCATAGTTGCCGTGTCTGTGATCAGATCGCATTCTCTTAAAAACGACTCATATCTAACTTGTACTTTTGTCGTGTGTCTAGGATCAACCAATGTTCTACATTATGAGCAAGTGACATCGTATTCAGGGTGATGTGATGTTACCTCAATTTGCTTGGAATGAATTCGAAGTGGGTTTTTGGATCGATGAGAGTAACTTGAAAATCTGACTCTAAATCGGCGGCAATGATGGATCCGGCCTGTCCACCTCCAACGATCATAATCCGCTTCCCTGCTCTCTATCTCACTTGTCAGTAATGTTATCACTATTTTGCTGTATCATCTCACTGCATGTAAAGTTCTCTTCAATGTTCTATGTAGAAGATCCATAGTGACCGTCAGATAAGCCCAGAATGTGAACGCGATAAACAGAGCCGCTATATAGAGGACCCATAGAGAGGCATAGATCCTGTGTGTCATGATGGTTTTTTGCGAACTGCAGTTTTGAATTCCCAAATCTCCCGATTTAAGGTGCTGCGGACCTTCTAAAAATAAAGATCCTTCTTTCTGATGAACCCACAAGAGCTTGCTGGCTTGAAGGTGGTACAGCTGACCGAGCTTATTAGACCTCGATATTAATCATTTTTGATAGGTCTTCTGAGCAAAAATCGAGGTCTGTTATTAATAAACTCGGTAAGCTGTAGATATTCTGAATAATCGAGGGGAAAAAGTCCTTTTCAAAAATATTTATGTGCAAAATCAAAGTCAACAATCCAGCTTGACCATATGTGGGCTATCGTTATACTGTTCGATTCCTCTGAATTGTTGGTGGAACACTTCAGGTTGATACATCGCCCGTGTCATACGAGCGATCTGTGCTTGTCTCTGTTGGGCGAGCTTCTCTTCGTATCTCTTGTATTTTTCTACAGCCATGGTGTATTTCATGAAGGAGAAGGCACATGTTACACACAAACCCTAAAGTGAATCAGTTTTACTCTTTGATGACTCACAAAAGTACAGTAGGGACTCACACAGATCAGAATAATGAGGCCGATAGTCACACCATAGACAATATAATTCTGTTTGGTATAGAATCGACAGTCCTCATCGTTCAGCTGTTCACTTGTACAAAATTTCTCACTGTTTGATTTAACATACGCCAATTGTACGATGTTGATTGTGACCGCTGTCACGATGTACAAGATCAATAACCCAAAATACTGAATGGGTCAGTTTTCACTCAAGAGATCTCATTAAAAGACACTCACCACTTTTGCCCACGTCGAGATCTGTGTTCTTGATGCGATAACGCCTGCAATACTTGCTATGAGCAGTATCACGACAAATGGTAGGCCCCACAGACCTCCAATACTCTCTGTTAAGATACAAGAAGCAAGTTGTAGCCCAGCAAAAATCTGGTTGAGGATCAACTCACACGTAAGAACTGCCAGGACCCACCATTATGATCACACTGCATACCATGATTGCATTTCTATTCATCGCCATCTTCCGTTGATAGTCTCGTTGTTATCTTTTTTGCGTTCTTGGAGGAAATGGGTCGGGGGATTTCCATCGTGTTCGGCGCTTGAAGAGGCCGAGGTTTCCGTTCCGTCCGTGAGGCCCGGTATTTTTCAACTTGAACGGCTGTGAAATCTCGGGTGCAGGATTTTTCCACCGTTCATTGACGCAAGTCGCCAGAGGACATATTTTGCTTGTTTAGTCAAGACCCTATGGGACACCTCTGCCAAATTAGTTCTATTTGGTGATCTTTGATTATATTTCAGTGAACTTATGTCTTCGAAAATTTTGTTTTGTCCCATAAAAGTGTTCTTGAAACGGTTTTTTTGTACAGTGGTGAGTCGACCAATACAGGCGCACCGCTTCAGTGATAAAAGACCTTTTCATTCTTGTGTTTTCCCAAGCAATATATCACCCCGAATTTTTGCAAGTCCTGAACGTCCTTTGTAAGGCTGAAGATTTTGTGATTCGTATCCTGCTGATTCACCGTTTGTTTGACATATATCGTTGTAGAATGACACTCCTTACAAAAACACCCGAACTCACAAACCCACCAACACCAACATGAGCTTCTATGCGAAGGATGAGCGCCATCTTGGTACTCAAGTGATCCTAAACAACAATGGAAAGAAGGGACCAGGTCAGATTTCATCTTCTTAGTTGAAACTAAGATGATATAGACGGTGCAGATGGAAGGCACGGATTGTCTGGAGCTAGAGGTGGTGGTAGCGGAGGCGCTGGCCAACGCGGTATTACTTGGTGAAAAAATGAAGATGGAAAGTTGATATCTGCAGGTGCGGATGGAGTGAGAGGAACCGATGCCGGCTCGATCAAACTCACTCTTTCAATTTCTCCTTCCCAGGAGATCCTAGCTCATTGTGTCTTGAGTAGCAGAGAAGGGTATGCTGAAGCCGAAGTATTCGATTCTGATACGATCAAGTTTTTCTGGCTCGAATGATTGGAAGGCATTTCAATTAGGTCTGCCAGATAATTCCCTACAGGCAAGAATTCCCATTTCCACACTTGTTTTTCTGGGGTGGTGGCTCAATCAATGACACGGTGTAGATGACAGCTAGAGGCGGAGACGGTGGCCATGGAGGTCAAGGAGGCACCGGAGGAACGGGTGGTACTGGGCGGGCAGGCACAAATGCCACGAGATACTCGCGTGGTACAAACGGTGGCCCGGGAGGTGATGGAGGAAGTGGTAAGTCCGGTCTACGTTGACTTCTCGGATGTGATGACCTGCAGGAGGGAACGGGGGTGATGGTAAGGACGGAGGATTTGGTGCCGAAATCACGGTGCGGCACGTATGATGACGTCATCAAACTGACCCCAATATAGGTGAACGTGTTGGAAGAAGATATGGACCTGACAATGCTATTGGACGAAGAAGTGTGCTCGGAACTGTCGAAATGACACTGACGTGTACAGGTCTCAAACACTTCCGGAGGTATCGGAGGAGGCGCTGGTCGCGCTGGTTCGGGAGGTAGTGGTGGTGCAGGAGGCAGAGGTGGAAGCTCCTACAGTTGGTACATTTCCCGCCAAATCACCATACACCCATAATCTGACGTATCCATAGGACCGAGTCATACGGTACTGGGAACAACAGGCACACGGTTCGTCATCATAACCCAGGAGGGCACAGCGGTCCCGCAGGACGCTCTGGAATTTCTGGTATAAATGGAAGCAAAGGACACACACCTGCCCCAGCCAAATACACCATCACAGTGGCCAGACCCGGAGGCGTGAGTCGTTGTAGATGATCGAAATTGATTGAAGATATACAGAGAGTGGACGAATACAACGAACCCTCCAAGCTGTACGTGTCTAACCCCAGATTCATCAATGTTGCAGGATATGGTGTATTTGAACCGGCATCAGACATGCAATTATGGGTTTCACATCGTAATCAAGGTGAGTTATTCATCTCATATCGTAAATAGAAGACGAAGTTGTAAATTAGTGTAAGAGATAATGGCTGGAAATAATGATGTAGGTGCGATGCCCACTCCACTTGTGCAAGGGGTTGATGCTTACGTCTCCAACAACCAATGGGTCAACTGTCAGAGCCAAACTGAGGTGATGTCACGATTCATGACAGTCTGATTTGCTCATCATGTATGTTTGGTGTTTTGAGACAAAGCCACATTCAACATGATTTTACAAAAATATTGACGTGTACAGCTACGTCACCATATGCAAATATCAGAGCCTTGGGAAGAGATATCACAACCCATCAACATCAAGTTGACAGATGTCTCCGAACCACAAGTCGGTGATGCGCTGCGTATCAAGACGTTCCTGGAACATAGAGCACGTGTACAGAGGGTCGGGAAGTTGTACAAGCACGTAACGCACGTACAGACACCGTTTTTGATGCAGTGGGCTGCAGAAATCTCTGGGGTGAAAGGACCAACCTCTATAAGTGTTGTAGAAGAAGCCCCTCTGGTATTTTCGCTGTCAAATGTCAGTTGGCTGTCACTCGGAAATTTCGCGGAAAAACCACGAGTATTAAGTGCCGTGATGAGAGTGGAATACAAAGGTGAGAAGTGAAATTTCGACGAAAATTCATATTCGTAGAATGTACCGGGCCCATTGCTTTGACACCCAGAGATCTACAACTCAAAGATTCTTCCGGTAAAATTCTTCCCACTGACCGTGACATATTGGCCAACGTCGACAATCTGTCTGCCAAGGACAAGACTTTCATCTGTACATCCCTCAAATTTGTGACACTCGACATACCCGCCTATACCAGAGTTATGTACAGCGGAAGCTTGTTGCTAGGACACCCGCAAGATTATAGTAGGGCCATTAATGTTCAGGTGAAATTTCATTGAAATTTCGTGGAATTAGATTATTGACGTGGAATAATAGATACAAAAGTTCGAAGTGCAACTGGCCGAAGCCTATATCTACAATCCCGATGCCAAGGTGACATTTCCCGCCCAAATCATCTTTTTGAAATTCAAACAGGTCCTTCTGGTCGTGAACAACCGGACCACTTACGAAGAAGTCTCTGCCTGGAGGAACATCTGCTTGACTTTGGGGCTGACATACAACACTTGGAACATCTCTCTCTACAACGACTTGGCTCTGGACTTCAAGCGTAACGACGGCAGAACTTTGCTGCAGGATTTCAAAGGCGGACTCATGGTCATATTGAACAATCAGTACGTGAAATCACGCAAATATTCACGGTAAGCTGACGTTCTCAGATACTCTCAAGGAACCGGAGAATCCACATATCATGCAGTGAATATCCTAAGAAAGGTGAGGCTCGTTGTAGATGGCCGAGAAATTGATCAAGAATAGAGTGAGCTGTTGATCGCTGCGAGAGACTATGACGTCAACACCTTAATATTTGGTGGAGATTTCGCAATCGATAAAGAGTTGGTGCCCGAGATTGAGACAAACGGCCACACACTGTTCAAGGACGTCGACCAATTCATCAAGGTTGGAAATTTAAATTTAAATTTTGGCGGGAAATAATGTTTTCAGACCGTCCGCAAGAATAAAATGAAAAGCATGGGAACGGGTGAGATATCATCGTATTCGTGGTGTGACATCATCAGGTACAGCTATAGAGGCAAATCAGGACAGTGACAGGTGTGGGGTCATGTTAGTGGGCGGGAAGCCAAGGTGGATTGCTCTGCACCGAGAGGCGATGACGTTGTCCATCTACACCTCTGCAAAGCAAGATTATCCCGACCAGACCATTTCTCTGGATTTTTTCAGGATTCATGTAGGTTTTTAAAAAATAAATTTTTTGCTCTTTCGGGAAGTCTTTGGGAATAAAAACACTGTTGTAGACTGTCAACTCACTCACCTTAGGAAGAACATTCAAATGAAAGGAGGAAACTCCGATTGGTGGACAACCTGCACAACTCCGTCTTGTTGAGCGAATGCACCAGTGAATCGCAATGGATGTCCAAACACGAGAAATACAGTCAGCGAAGGGGCTACACGAGGCCTGACTTTGAGTTGTGGCACAAAGACCTCGCCGCGCTCGCACAACCTTCTGATGGGTTCACTGTTACGGGTGACTTGATCAAATACTCACATTCCCAGGGAGTGGTGAGTTTTCAGTGAAATTTCACCCAAATCATTGATTAATTACGAAATATAAAAAATGACCATCTACAGTGGTGCTCATATTATGCCCGCCTCAACACTCTTGTCGGCGCACTACAACTCTATGAAAATTGTGATGCACACGTGGAGCATCCCGTGAAGACGTATTACCTCGGGAAATATTACTGGATCAATACGGAAGTGAAAGACGAATACGAAGCATATTATGAGGAGGGGTACACCCCTCCTTCTCATCAGTTTGAGGTGAGAGCTGCAAATAAAGAAATTTCCAAAAATATATTCGACCAGTCAAATAAGAATTTCCAGCGAAATACCGTGGAAATCTCGTTGAAATATTTTCGACGGGTTTTAATTAAGTTAACCCGATCAGGTGTGTACAGAAGTATGCAAAGTGAAATTGGCGGGAACTTCTGCAGAGATAAAGAAAGAATGGGTCCGGAGACTAAGAGAGGCTAGCCCCACATCAATCCACAATGATGACACGTTCCTGGAACGTCTTGCCTCCCTCGATTTGACCCCCAACAGTCCGTCTCAATTTTTTGAAAACATTGCACACGTCATCACGGGTAACTCGAAGCCAGAAGGTCAGAATATTCTCAGAAAAGCTGCCACCTCCGATGACGTCATAGAAGAGAATAAACTCGCGCAAACCCGCTTGGTTGCGAAGATACCCATCAAAGGTAATTCTGGCGGGAAATCCGAATTTTAAAAATGACAATTTCAGGGAGATACATCATCAATGAACCTCAAGAGGAGGACCTCATAAGTGAAGCAGAGGATTTATCGGAAAAATTACGAGTTAAATTTCCGAACAGATACTATATTGTGGCCCATGAGTTCCGGCCTTCCGAAGAGTCTGAATCCTTCTTCCTAAGGTACGGTCTTTACGACAGATTCTGAGACATGTCGACGTCGACTGAACGATGTAGACATGTCGGATATCTGCATGTGTACTGATCTTTGGATCTCACCAGGGCCCAGCTGGGAAAATACAATACCAGATCGATCCATGACCC
>MZNV01001223.1:0-26028 GCA_002081555.1 Protostelium mycophagum | reverse complement strand
TTAGCTGAGGGTCGCATACGCGAGAGCGAAAGTAAGAGCGTGGCGAGGTAATAATTATCCAAATACTGAATACGTAAGTGATCTTATTCTACAATGGACGAGATAAGACTTTTTTGTTTTAATTTCACAATTATCCGCTAAAAATAATTTTTTGGAATTTCTTCTGGAAATAAAATAAATATTTAATTTATAATTTTAATGAAAATAAAATACCTTATTTCTGGTATTGTCATTGTTTTTTATGAGGTCCATTATGAATTCAATGACTTCTACAGGAGTGTAGTTATCACTACCCACCACGGTAGATATCGCCTCCACAAGCCCCTGAAATTCCATTCGATTTTCATGTACATTATTCTTTCACATTTTTTGTTTGCTTCAATTTCCAAGCAATTAATTTCTAAACGTAACAAAAAATCTTTCTGAAAGTGAAACATTGTAAATTTTTTGTTGACTTCAATTCTCATGTGAATTATTTCTTTGAATTTCATTTTCAAAATGAAAAAAGAGAAATCGTTTTCTGACCTTCTGCAGCATGGCTTGCATAATGTTTCTGAAGTCGTTCGGCCTCACATTTAATCCTTTTGAATCGAAGAATACCTCCCTGAAGTATTTGCTCACTCTGTCCCACCCCGCCGTGGGGCTCTACAACCCGTCACAAAAATTTTCCCGCCAAATTCTCGGATTCGAATTTCGAACCTTAGCCATGGCGGCAGCCGCGTCGATTCTTATCTTGTAATATTTCTCGGCGTCTGAGAGTACGGCGTAGAGGGCTTCCAGTGTCGCGTTGGCGTTTGGATCTCTAATTAATTTCTCTTTTAGTGCTTCAATTGCCTATTTTTCATCAATTTTTAAGTGTTTATTTTCAACATTTGAAATTTTTTCATCATTTCCTTGTGTTTATTTTCAACTTTTAAAATAATTCTTATTTTCATTTTTAAAATTAACTTTTTTGGTGAATTACAGTTGGATCTACAACGACCGACCTCATGCTGAGCGAATACGTCGATGTCTTGTTCCAATTGTGTGACCCAGTAATACTCAGGTTGTCTTATCGCTGTGAGATGCAATGACTCCATCTCTGGATCCACTCTGACCCACAGAATAGGTGTCTCGTTACTTAACGTGGTCATTCGCGGTAACAAACGATGCGATTACCGTTCTTATCTCATTCAAAAAGCTTTTGTAGATTTTAAGAATGATAAATTCTGCAGAATTTTCCCGCCAAAACAAATTAAAAAAATCTTTTTGAAAAATAAAAACCGTTGTAGACTGACATTTTGGTCTGGGGCTCATTGTCACCTTCCTCTTCGCTGCCTTTGTCCTGGTCTCTCTCCTTCTCCTTCTTTCTCTTGGTTCGCGGTTTCTTAACGCGACTGGTGCACGGTAATTCCGTGAATTGATATTCTTCATCGGTACTTATCGTGTGATCAAAAGGTCCGTCGAGTTCGTTGACACGAATTGTTACGGAGATCTACAACGCGTCAATTATTATCATTTTCTATAATCGTTGGGGTGGATGAAATATTTTCGATAATTATTTTCAAATATTTTTGCAGGAAAAATTTTTTATTGGAGATTCGGTCAGATTCCCAGATCTCGGTAATAAGCATGTTAACTACCGCGATCTTTATCGCGGTGTGAGATATCCGACAAAAATCCGCAATAAAAACAATCGAAAATATTTCCGGCTTTACATCACAGCATTATACCACGACATGAAATTTCCCCGAAATCTCAAGAAGACTCACCGCCACCCTCCCAGCGGGAGATTTGTTTTGTTTCATGGCGAATTCCAGTGTCTGTTTTCTCTTGTTAAATTCAATTCCACATATGATACTACTGCATCCCTCTCTGTTGATGAATCTGTCCGCAAAAGCCTTCAAGTCATGTCCGGTCATCCTTCGCATGATCTTCAGGAATTTCTTGGTGATCAGATCACGATCTAAGACCATCTCCGGGTCTTCGTTGGTAGGGGATACCAGTGCTGACACGGCCTGTCAGATGTCAGATTGACAGGTGTCAGGATGGAGATTCACCTTTCTGAAGGAGTCGTTTCCGACTCTCCTTTCAATCATATACATCACTAATGATGATTTCTTTTTGAATATGGCACTGTCTAATATCTCCAAAGGGTGGACAAATGCATTATAATATAGAGGTTGTTGTCCCACATCGTGGAGGCTGACGTATTCTATTTCCTGTTTTCGGTGAATTTTGGTTGAGAGTTAGTTGGAAATTGGAGGGAAATTACCTTGAGCATGTGGTATCTATATTCGTTGTAACCGAATAATTTTTTCAAGAATAATTCCACCAAATATCTAGATAATCCCACAATAATCCAGGAATCACTCCTGTAACACGTCACTTCTACAACTCCCAAATATTCCCGTCGCAGAATTTTCACGGTGACGTCATGACATCTTCATATACGTAATCGATTGAATACTACAACGCTTACCACCCTCTGACACTGATGTATTGTCCGAACCATTGGGAAGTCAGTCCCAAAGTTAGTTTTCTTCTCGAGATGAAGACTTGATCTATTACATTATTAGGGTGTAATAGATGTGTGGAAGCGATGGTTGCCGTGGCAAATGAAGTTGTAGATGCCGGGGCGTCCTCCACAAAGATCTACAACGGTCATGACGAGACTTTATTTCTTCGATAAAAATCCTTTAAAATATAAAGAGATCAAGTTTTCACATTTATATGCCACTACAAAAAAATCCCAACATCCGAATTAAAATTTTAAACTTTTAAAAAATATTTAAAAATTCACAGACTGACCTGTCTATACGCCGGATAAGGATAAGAAAAGGCCAGAAATTCCTCGAAAAAACTCATCGCTTGTGACAGGAACCCGACCGTCTCCTTCAACTCCGCCTCTCTTCCCGGGAGACAATAATGTGTCATCTGTTCACGTTAACTGACGAAGAAGTACGCGTCAGTTACCGTGGAAAGTTTGGGGTCGGGGTAGGTGAAAAATGGCCCGGCGCAAAGGAGGATGGAAGAAGCAGTTGAGGGGACATCCAATTTATAATAAAATGTAGTTTTTCCGAATTCGTCATCGTTGATCTACAACGAGTCAGGAAATAGTCATAATCTCATATTATTTTTTTCGAGAATCTTCACAGAAAATATCAACACTATCATAATGATGTTCTAATACAACCCGGTAAATTATTATTTATTTTTTATAAATAAAAATATTTTTCGTGTGATGAGCTATCAATTGATAGTGGTATAGATCATATTAATTTGATCACCTGCTTCAACAACTCTCCACTGGACAGACCGACAAGTCCTCTCGCGACGGTCACGTCGATCTCGAATGTACATCTGTCGACAAGGGTGTCGACACAAGGGAACCACATCCTCCCAGAGTAGATGTCATTGACCACGTACATATCTGAATATTCCATGAGATCTCATGGTGAATTGATGGAAATTTCGAGTTACGTACGGGCAGAGCGGTGTGGGTAGGCCTTGGGGTCTGGCAACACAAAATGAATTCCTCCTATTGTGAAATTATTTATTTTTAGCAGCTAAATTTTACGACCATCTACAACGGTGTACACACCTTTAGGGGATATTACGGAGTATTCTATTGTGACCTCTAATGCCTCCTCTCTATAGTTCCCATCCTCTGCAGGCACATCAGCCATAATGACATCATCATCACCAAGTCATGATGTCCTGTCTACAACTTCAATGAGAGGCAACACATTACGGCAAAGCCGCAGCCTATCCGTAATCATCCTAGTGACTTGGCATAAAAACCCCGCGATAATCACGCATTTAAGCCTATTTTCGGGCGGTTGTAGATGATATCGAATGCGACATTTGCAAGCATTATTTTTCATAAAACTGGAGGTACCAGAAAGACAGAGCAATGAAAAACGGAACGCGATCGGTACGATGATGACGTCACATGTACTCACCTCTCCTCTGTCTACGTTGATTAGCCACCTCATCGGGGATGTACACGCATAATTCTCCGTCATCTGAAGCGAATTGACCCGCGCGCCAGAAATCGGTGAATTGGTCCAGTGCTTGATTTTCGGATTCTGGCAAAACGATCTTTTTGTTTTCAATTTGATATGAAATTGAATTTTTTTGCAGAAGAATTTGTGAGATCTACCAAAATGAAAGAAAACAGATTTATACAAATTTTTCAGTGTAAAAGAGTATTTTAGAAAGACAAGTTGTGGGAAGATGGTCTTTCATACCTCCAAAAAATTTTGCATTTGATAATCGGCCTCCACACCATCCACAATTGCCTTGTGTATCAGTATACCAAAGTCAAGGAAGTAATCTCAAATAAATGATGATCTCGTGATTTTCACATCGACGTGATTTTTGAATTGATCACGTGAAAGACAATTAGGATATGGCATTGTCTACAATTCAATTTGATCTCTCTACTTTCGAATATCCTGTTCCCTACCAAATCTAAAGTGAGTTGTGTTGTGCCCTAAGTCTTTGAGTCCATTGAGAAGGTTTTAATCTCGGAAATAAAATGAGACGGGAGGTAATTAGAGCGCATTTTTTAGACGATTTCTAGAAATACAAGACCATGTTTAATCGTCGTGATATCCAAAGAAACAGATCAGATCAGCTCGATTTCAATGATATGAGTGCGGTAAACCCACCTTAATTAGGCTTTTCTGTAAAAAAATCTCCAATGACAGTGTTTGATGGGCTAGAACGGTGTGAATAACATCATTCATAAAGTAAAAACAACAACTCACAAACTCTGAAGTTCCTCCTCGGTATGGATGACCGAGGAGGTCCATCGCCATTCATTCCGTTATGTTGATCGTGAAACTTTGTTTCTGCTGAACTTTTTTGGTAGATACGTAGTGCAGAAATACTTACGTAATATCAGTTTAGGTTTGGCGCCATTTCTTTTGGCTCAAAAGATGGCCGCTCTCCAGATCCCCGCAATTGCCCCTCTGGCCGATGTGGGTATGCCCGTGCCTCCTGCTGCTGTTAATATTCCGGCGAACATTGACGATTGCCTCGCTGAGCAGGAATTCCGGGGCGAGGTGAAGAAACGCCGTAAGTGTTGTATTTCTTGTCTAATCATCTTGATTCATGTAATCTCTTGGCCAGAATGAGGTTTACATGTTGTGATCAATAATCAATGATCATAATTGAACCCTCCCAGTTCGTTACAACCGCGGTAACATTACCCTTGCAGAGATGCAGAATATTCAATCCAAGAAATTGAGAGTCGAGGACAGTTGTGAGTAAAAATGGATGACTCTTTTAAGCTGACTGAGAAACAGATGTCAATACATTTGCAACACAGGCACCCGCGTGGACGATTCCTCTCTTTGCTAGCGTGGCAACCCTCACAACTGATATGGCAACCCTCAGAGCTGAGACGGTGAAATTGAGCGCCTGGTTGACCAACGATAGAGCTCGCAAGCGCAACAGCAACCCTGCACAAAGAGGTAGACTGACTCCTCTTGTTGTGGAGGACCCCCCTTCTCCCGCAGCCGTCAATGCCCTTGCCGTCGCCCTTGCAGCTGGCGAAGCTCTCCCTCTGGCCAACCCTATTGGTACAGGTGAGTGCTTTTCAAGAACCGACTGTGTACTTTATGTTATTCTTTATGTGCACCCTGATGGAATATTTTAGCACCTTCGCCCAACTTCCCCACCAGGGGAATAGACATCCACACCTTCAACACGCGTCAACTAGCCGATTTAGAAGAATATTATAATGTCACCTTTGCTGGAAGAAACCGCCACGAAAGGGCCAGCAGCTTTTTGTCTTGGGCGGGCCAGCTCCCTGACCCTGATAGATAAAGCACAAATAAACATGTACATATGTACAGAAAAGCATGAATAAAGCTTTAATTAGGACGTTTTCAATAATCTCGCCCAGATATAGAAATCAACACTCTTTGTTGGAAAATCCAAACTCACAGCCAGGGGAAACTTTTTTTGAAGAAGTTGTCATAAATAGATAAGTTGAACCATTTGATTTCCACAGAAACTTGAGGAATGTTCCAAGAAATACAGATCAATTTTATTTTTTGTGAGGGAAATGAACGAGCACAATTTCAAGCTCGCTGAGGATTTAGTCAGTCATGCATATATATCACAAGCACAACAAGCGGAGAGAAAACGTGAAGGATTGATCACTAATGTTTTGGCACAGGTGATGATTATATCCCGCTCTCACATTCTGATTGTATCAGCGACGGATACCCGAAGAAGGATGGGATGATCTTACCATCAGAACGTTTCTGGACCAGATCGCCTCTATGGACTCCAATAATTTCGTGAGTGACGTCATCAAATCTGAAAAAGATGTTCCTCCTCAGAATACTCGAGTGACTCGCCAAGATTGAAAATGTGGGAATCGGCGATAGAGAAGCGAGGGTCTTCTCTTCAATTGTCAGAGACAGGCATTTCGGTCTCGCACATGGAATGGGCAGAAGTGGAGATCTTCTTGCAGAACAACCCAAAGCTGCGGGGTCTTCTCTTGTGGTCAAATTGGCACATCATCTCATCTTGGACGTCTTGAAATCATCAGGTCAGTCACAGATGAACAGTTCCTCTTTCGTCAAAAATCTGTGCGCTGAAGCAACATCTTCAGCTCTGTGGCTCTGCCACAGATCCCTCAATTTAACACGAAGTCGTGACTATTTTTTTCAACAAAAAACAATACTGTTCAGTTTTTTTTGAAGCTTGGTGAAGCTTTCTAATCCTCCAACATCCTCTTTAAATCCAGTTGAAAATAACAAATTAATTGTTTCCAGGTCTAAGCAGTGTACAATCGTGTGTCCTCTTACCCACAGCAACCAGCATGAGCATCACGATCGTTTTCTTAGCCCTAAAGAGGCAGAAACCCAACGCCAAATATGTCTTATTTCCCAGAATGGACCAAAAGGCTTGTTTCAAATCGATTTATGCCGCTGGGCTGGAAGCGGTCGTTGTAGATAATAGATTGGAGGGTGAAGAGGTGTCTCGTTGTAGATGGTACGAAACCAACATGTTCTGATATTTTGAAAGGTTCGCACAGACATGGACAAGATGGAGAGATTAATTTCAGAATTTGGTGCAGAAAATATCCTGGCAGTTCTGTCTACAACGAGTTGTTTTGCACCAAGAGCCCCTGACAGGTACAAAAGTTTCCTTGAAACTTCCGTGATATCTAACCATCCACAGAGTCGTCGAGATATCTCAATTATGCGCACAACATGATATCGGTCACGTGATCAATAACGCCTACGGTCTACAATCGTCCAAATGTAACGGGCTCATTGTAGAAGCGTCAAGGTTAGGCCGTGTCGACGCTTTTGTACAGAGTACAGATAAGAATCTGCTGGTACCAGTTGGCGGCGCGATAGTTGCCTCTTGTTCCACGAACGGGAAGAGTTTTATGACAGTAAGTCATGACATCTTTTCCGCGCAGTTCCATTTTCTGATGCGACGATTCCAGGAAATCAGCCAATTGTACCCCGGTAGAGCCAGCATCACCCCACTCTTAGACGTATTTATAACTTTGTTGAACATGGGGAAGAAGAGATACATTTCTATTCTGCAAGAACGCAAGGAAAACTTTGAATATTTGAAAGGTTTGAATGAAATCGATTCAAATATGCCAACGCAAAGTTCACAGAAAATTTTCCCGCCACTCGATTTAAATTTAAAAAGTACAGAGAGGCTGAGAGGTGTTTGTGATACTTTTGGTGAAAAACTGATCGAGTCGCCTCACAATTCAATCTCACTCTCGATCTCTCTTCGAAATTTCGCAAAGAATGGCAGTGTGACCCACATCGGTGAGTTTCGAAATTCAAAACTTTATTTTCCCGCCAAAAGATCGCGGTAACAACCGCAGGTTCCATGCTCTTTGCACGGTTAGTATCGGGAGCGAGAGCCGTCGACGGAAAGGCCAAAAAACAGATAAACGGGGTCCTCTTTGAAGGATATGAATCGCACATGAAGGGATACCCACATCCTTATCTCATGATGTCATGCACTGTCGGTACGACAAGAGACGATGTCGACATTTTTATCTCAAGACTGGAGAAGGTGAGGAGTGACTCTATGATGTGTCATCGTAATCGTCGACGTGTTGAATTTCAAAGGTCTTTACTTCACTGCAAAAGAAGGCGAACACTGAACAATCACCACAACAGAAGAATGAATAAAAATCACGCTGATGAGTGCATCCAATCCATGGAATGATTGTTGAGAGACTGCCGTAAACGGCAACTCGGCATCTCGGCACCTGCCGCAAAGAAGGCTCGACATGCAGACGCACAAGTCTCCTCACACCAAAACGATCATGGGACTCAAACATAAAAACTACAAGACCACTGACACTATCCAAACGATATCTTTGGCATCTGCTGAGTTTGGGCACTTTTGGTCAGAATGCGGCCATGCGAAGCGAAATCAGATCGCTGTTGCTGACGTCAATGTGGTAATGAAGCAACTTCGCGACAGACATAAACACAGATGCACTTGTAAAGATTGTATCCGCAACAAGGTTGGTGCTTAATGCAAAATATGCCGCCTAAGAGTGATCAGGTGTCATACTATGACTTCTCAGTGACAGTGTTCGACCAGATCTTGAGATGCATGGAGGAAAACACTCAATGTACATGCATGCCCTTCGTTATAGACGGAAAATCTTTTCGCCCCCGACCAGAAATACTGGAAATGGATATTTTCTCGTCAAAGTTTCAACTCTACAACCAGCCAGGGATGCCTCGTTTTAGAGCAAGGGATGAAAAACTAACTGAGGAAGAGGAGTCACAGAGAAGATCATCCGCATACATAGAGATGGAGAACATCATTGGCGTCAGTGAGTACAGAAGTCGAGTCATCTAACTGATGACGACAGACATCGCGGAAAACATGCGCCAAGCCTTTATCAAGGAACAGAAATCCAGGCGATCGACCTCCATCATGGCTGACTTGCTTCGCAACAGCGATAAATTTGTACAAAAGAAGAACAACAAAAGAGAAAAGCCACGCACCCAATATAGATATATACAGAAAGTAGAGTCTAAAGAAGCGGAGATTCTGACCCAACCCCAATCAACTGTAACAATAACTCCCCGTCAAATGGAAGAGGATCTGCAAGGTATGTGCCAATGACATCATAATGCTGATCCTATTTTCAGACTGGGTTGACGTGAAAAAGACCAAGAACAAGGCAGTGGTGACTGGACATGACACCACAACACAGCAACTCCCCCCCTTCTCTCATCAAAAAGATCCGGTTTATTACAGCGACACCAGCCTGTTTCACTTTGAGCGGTTCGAAAGATGTCCAAACATACCGAGGCCTTGTGGTGGCCTTTATCATACAAACTGTTTCAGCCTTCCCTGCCTCTGTTGTGCAACGGATCTACAACGGCTCATCTGAATAAAATCATGTTGAAGATATGTTCAAATCAGATCACACAAGCACGACAATGTCAAAAGAGCTCTGTGTGCATAGGTCAGCGTGACGGTGCCTCCCAGGGTGGCTTTCTGCTCAATATAACCAAGAGTAATAAAGCCAGGGAAACTTTTTGAAATATTTCTCCCATTTTTTTGTGCGAAATTTTCAGAGGAAAGACGGGACAAACAGCAAAATATCGGAAAAATTCGCTAGGAGTATTTTTGACAGCTGTTTCTCCGCACCACGCAAATCTCCAGAAGTACTCTTTCGGTCAGATCTACCAGATCCTATTAAGGCAATAAAAGATCTGTGACAACTCTCCAGGACTCAACAAGGCATGTATATGTCTCAACTTGACACCATGTAGAAGCCAGAGTTCAATATCTGGTAAAGCAACCAAGTTTGCCCAGATTTCAGACAGATCGGTGCGTGAAGATTTGGCCAACTGACAGAAATAATTGTCTCCCATGCCCGATATTTTTGTGAAGACAGGGAATTCATCGCACGAAATTCGGATTTCTTAGCCCCGAAATTCTAAAAAAAATCACCCTGGGACCTATCAAACATGTATTTGGACAATGCTCGAGACGAATCTGAGTATTTTCATAGTGTAGAATGAGGCCTTCCAGCAACACTGCTTCAGACTTTTCGTATCTTCGGCGACTTTTAGACGTGGGTGATCCGTCTCATTCGCATGATCGTTGACACACACCAAGGAGCACTTCGAGGTGCCTGAGTCAGAGACATACAGAGACCTCTTTGAGCATTCAGACTCGTCGCCAGAGTTTGCCGATGATAGCCGCTTCATTGACAGAACAAACACACCTTCCCCTCTCGCGATGGTCCATCCCACAATGACACAAGATTCACAAGCGATTGGAGATATTGTCGAGCAGGAAGACTTCATTCAGATGCTCTGGGATATGTGTGGTATTAAGAGGCAGGAGATCAACACAAATGATGTGTGGTATCTGGTCATTTTGTGGTTGGGCTGACATATGCAGAGAAGCACACAAAACACAACTGCACAAGAGGATTCTTCTACACTATCACCACAGTGTTATATCTTACAGAATGTGTGCCTGCAACAACTGGCAGGAAAAGACCTAAAGATCGAGCTGGGATATGAGTGCGCAGATGATGAGCACAGACCTCTCATCGACCAACTCAATAAGAGGCGCACAAAAGGTAGCAACTATCCAGCCTCCATTACTGACATATTTCAGCCGAGTCTAAAGTGTTATATGTGGCAGTAGAAGATGTAGAGACGCGGCATTCTGAACTGAAAGTATATATTTATCACAACGTCGATAACGTACCAGAAGGACCTATCAGGTAAATGTCATCATTGCAACTCGCATTTGACTCTGATCAGTGTCGACAAGGCTTATGAGATGTCTGAAGGATCATCAGTCATGGCGAGTGTAGTCCGACCGAAGCGTGTCAGTGCAGTCTGCGTCAAAATGCCTCCCTACGTGGAGATAGAGGGCCCAAGGGAACAATGCAACCGGTTCTGCCTGCTCACTGTGGTTTCAAAAAGAGGAAAAATCCTCGCTGGGAGTGTCAGCAGGAGTTTTTCAGTGTACAGATATAGAAGAGATATAACAGACCAGAAATCGGATCAGGCTTGTGCATGTGGTGAGTGTCTTTCATATGTAAGTTGATGACATGACACTGATCCGTGCAGCATATAAAAAGGAAAGAAAGCCTGTGAAGCGTAAACCTGAAGAAGAGAACAGTGAGCAGGCACCGAAACTGAGGAGGTCAACGGATTCAAGTCCGACAGAATGATCTGTACATAACTCAAGTTTTTCTGTGAAGACGAGATGTGGTGAATCAAAACGCACGGGGCGAGCCCCGCGAAGGTCGGGGTTCGATAAATTGAGTGTGGACACAATGTCCCAGAATTGAATTTATTATAAAAATTTTTCATTTTAACCACTATTGAAAATTGAATATATAAAAATATATTTTGGATACGTGGACCTTTTCCTTTGACAAAAATCTGTGTTTTTATTGTAAAATTGCTGGTGGTATCAGTCCAGTTTTTGTTATTGCGCAGTGAATGCCTCCACAAACGGTTTTTCAAAAATTGAATTTTCGGTTTGTAAAGGCATCACATCACTTCCATTATTTCGCGAACCGAAAATGTCTATCGACTTTGTCAGTTTGGTGAGTGAAGATCATCACTAAAGGATCTGAAACATTAGGGAATGTTTATCGTCGATGACATTATTTATGAAGATGGAACCGAGAAGACAGATGTTATAGGAGGTGGAGGGACCTGGGGTGGGATTAGTCTATTATACCATCGATCTCTTACGTCATTTCAGCTCTACTTGGTGCCCGAATACATTGTCCTCCACCCTCTTCGCAACGATTATCCATGGTTATTCATGCTGGGGACGATTTTCACAGCTCTGTGGAATCTGCCATCCGTGATCTGAAGACATCGACACAAATTGTTCGAACACCAGGAAGACTTACCACAAGAGGAGCCAACGTTTACCAAAAAGGAAGAGACAGGAGTACGAGGATATCATGAGCTGACCCTGGTGATAATCTCTGTAGGTTTTGAATTTAAAACAGAAAAGAAGAGAGTAGAAGTGTGTGATATAGAAGCTGAACTTCTCTTTTCAAGGTTACTTCAAAATCACCTATGATGATTCTTTCATCTCAACTGATCAGATCATATCACCTGATATGCCCCCCGGATCGTGCGTCTTCCTTTGTCAGAGATATAGAATCGAAGAGAAAAAGTGTGGCATCAGACAGAGACATCCATTCCTTCATCGTATGGGAACCCTTTCCTGGAACATGTACGTCTGATGAACTACAACGATGTAAACAAGCGATGAAGGTAATAATTATCATACATTAAAATAAAAACTCCTCAACATGCACTGTCACTAAAAATGTCGATTTTCTGTTCCAAAAATAGACAAAACTTTTCTTACAAAAGAAAATTAACTTATGTCTATAAAAATAAAATATTAATTTCATCAGGTGGTTGACGTGATTACACCAAACCACGCGGAAGCTTGTGGTCTGCTTGGAATAGAATTTATAGACAACATAGATCACGTGAGGTCTTTTCACGAAATTTCATCGAAATCTCCTGATGAAAACAGGCCAAAAAAGTTGCCGTAGAATTGTTCTCTTTTGGTGTGGGCAAAAATAGTTCAGGGTTCGTTGTAGTGAGATGTGGTGGGTTGGGGTGTGTGGTGGTGGGACCCCAGGGAATCGCCGTTCTTCCCGCCTTTTGGCAAGATTCAAAATTTGTAAAGGATGCGACTGGAGCTGGAAACGCCTTCTGCGGAGGATTGGCAATTGGTTATTTGTACAACTGTGACGTCATCGAAGCCATCAGATGGGCACAAGTAAATTTTAAATTTCAATAATTAAAATACGTTTTTATCTTCACAGATCAGCGCTTCTTTTGCAATCGAACAAATCGGCATACCGGTGATGACGTCATCAGACGGTGTACAACCGGAAAAATGGAACGGAGAAACTCCACATCACAGAAGAGAAAGATACCACCAGATGACGTCACACATAAAATGGGAACTTTCATGAAATTTTCAGCAGAGAGAACCATAATGACAGCTGTCATAGTGATGAGATTTAGACGAAATTCCGATACGAAAATGCCAAAAGGGTTGTTTCGCCTGGTGCGACGTGGGGAGAATCTCCGCGGTGAATGGCAATCAAGACATTTGCTCAACATAATTTTTAGCTCGGGCTCATGGCCGCCCGTTGGCGGTTGTTTGCCTCTTAAAAGATAAAGAATTACAGTTTATTTAGACATTGTCGGCGTGGGAGTGCATCTCAACTTCGGATTTGTGCCCGCTCTCTTCTGTCTTGGTGCTTCTTAATGACTTGATCAACACTGGGTTCAGCCATTTGTGCCATTCCCAGATGGGCATGAAGATGTTCAACGCGGCGAAGTTGCTGATCCACAAGGTCGTCGCATAAGCATAAGCTTGCTGCTATGTGTCAGACAGAATGTAGCTGATGTTATAAAGACACTCACTCGGATTCCTTCCACACCAGAGTTGTTGTTGAAAGAAAGGGCATACGATACGATTTCACTTATCAATGTGAAGAAACCAACGACCGCAATCAATGCGGCGGTCTAAAGCAATCAGTCAATGATTAATGAAATTATCTGTGGCGAGCAACTTACCGTTTTCAGACGTGTTGTCATCGCGCTTGGAAGAATTTTGTACAATTTATATCCATATATGGCGTATCCGACGCCAAAAATCACCCACATCACAATCATGTACACATGGAAGAAAGTAGTATACCGATCTGCCATCTCTATAGTTCTGCTGCTCAACTGAGTGATGCACTGTGATCTGTGAGCATATTCTGTTGCATTTATTATTCTACTCACAGCTCCAATGTAGACACCCAGAGAGACGATGGCTAAGGCAAGGTACGCAAACCGGAATTTTGAAAAGAAACTCATCTTCAACACGATCTACAACACATCAGGAATGAGAGGACATGAGATCTCACATCTTCCACCGTCACATTAGGTTGGTATCCAGGTTTGATCCTCTTTAACATTTGCTCCGTCTTCATCTTGGTGATGGAGGAATAGTACAGCTCCGCCCTGTTGTCGTCACCCATCTTGCTCAAGTTGTCGACATCGACGAAAGGCTTACCAGTGGAAGAGAAGTGATGCGAAGACCAGAAGAAAGAGGGGATTGGCTAGTGAGTATAAAGAGAACATCGCTGTATACTTGATCCTTCCAAACATGCCCCAATAGTCTATGCAGTTCAAGAAACTGACTGAAGAATGTAAGAATTTAGAACGTGATTGAATTCCTACTGATAGCTTGTAATAGGACCAGAAACAAAATCCACCATGCAATCAACACAGACATGTTTGTGTTTGTGCCCGAGATGAACCATTGCACCACCAAGCGGTACAGTACCAGCACGATGATGATACCGTGTATCACACCCTGGTAGATCAGAGTCCCAAGAATGTATTTGTCATATACACCAGGAAGTTGTGACACGTCTGCACATCATCAGCTCCTTCATACTGCTGAACACTTACTATACGGACAGTCATCACCAGTCCCTCCTCTGTTACTGTTTTGATAACCAAAGTAACTGTGTTGTTCAGTCACTTTTTTAAGCACTTGCGTACCCAATGTAACATCGACAAGTACCATCATTCTGACAGATGCCATTCCCGTTACAGTCAGGACTGTCCTCTTGTCAGTTCTACCTTCGTTCAGTCCTGACTCACTTGTACAGCCAGCAATTGGCTGGTCTTGTTGGATAAGGCGGTGCTACTGGAGCATCAGTCGCATCGGTGGCGTTCTGTGCCGTACAGAGGAGAAACAAGCCGATGAGAAATAAGAAGACGCTTCTGTGTGCCATCTCTTGCGCTTGTTGAAAATGGAAGGACCGGAAAATACAACTTGCTCTTTTTCTCCGCCCGGGTTTTTTGACGTTTTGCCAGAAAAAGTGTCAAGAATGTCTGATTGTCACTCACATGTTCCGTCAAACTATCCATACTCCCTGATGGACATAACCGTGACCACTGAGCACTACCCACGACAATCCATAAACTTCTAATTTTACCCCGCAGCAAACCGTGAGAGTCACGGTCCTTAACGATCACATATTTTTATCTCTAGCGAGGTTTGGTTGCAGTTCCCCGTCACAAGTGGCTTGTTTACTACAAAATGAGAAGGCAACAGAGGCGGTTGAATTCCGCAATATTTTTACTCATAGAACTGGAGTTGCTTGGCACCACACGGAGGCCCTTTTGGATGCATTTCGTATTAATGGGTTGTACAAGTGGCAGTTGTGGTCCCCATGTTTTCCATAGCTGGAGTGACAGGATGACGTCATCAAGCCCAGAATGTACAACGTGCCTGATCCTTCACAAAAATGTGTTCAGATTTTATGCTGAATCTTGGGTACATGTACACGCATGATCTCGCTCTTATTGATCATTGCGCATGTCGCCGCTAGAAGCCACTCCTTCTGCAAAAGCCCTTGCTCTTAGATCAGGCCACCCACTATTGATGAATCGCTGGAAATAGACGTAACAGATCAACAAAAAGTACACCAATGAGTCCAGTTGTCCAAATGATTTATTGAAGGGGCGAAGATCACAAAAGGATGATTTGGCTTTTATGTTCCTCAATACTTCTTTTCAGCGTGAAGTAAGTGTACTGGAGATCGCATGCTATACTTCGCGGCTTTAGCACCTCTGCTTCCAGGGAAATGAGAGGCAGCAAGCTGTCCAACTTGCATAAAGTATCCTGTGAAAGCTGCCGCTGCGGGTAGACTGTGGCAATTTAGAAGAGGAAGAATTAGTGAAATCTTACATGACGGCGGGTTGTGCGATTATCTCTTGGTACTTGAAGGTGCTCTCATAAAATTTCTTTGTGGCCTTCTTAACAGCAATATTGTTGGTGGCACGACTTGTGACGAGAGACATGATGTGTGGTTGATTTGAAGTTTCTTGATTTCAATCAAATCACTTTTTGGTGAGGGGATCTGCGAATGCGAATGCGAATGCGCACTCGCGAAAACAATTCAGTGGACGTTCTTTGTGTTTATTCTTTTCGATTCAATTTACAGGCATCTAGCTCAAGAAAGCTGGAAGGGGATCTGTGCGTACATTTTCGTGTACATCTTAACCATAGAATTATACCCTCTCACATCTCCACATCTCAGCAGATTCCCTTCGTCATTTTCAGATCTTGATTGTGACATGAATAATAATACGTACCACAATCGCAGTTTAGAGGGCTGTCTGGTTCTGGTGAGGCGAGTAGAGAGGCGATGGCACGGCACACCGATTGGAGCGTGTATATAGCGCTCCAGGCATTTCTTAAAAGGTCCAAACAGATCTCGCCACTCTGCCCAAGTCAGTTGAAGATTTGAATGTTTTTCTGAGTGGGCTAATTGATTCATTACGATCAATGCAGGCGTAAATTCACGAATATCTTTGCTCTTCTCCTCAAGTTTACGAATGATGTCATCAGACTTATAGACATACCTTGAAGTGAACGTTTGGATGAAACACTTTTGTCACAAATCTAACTTGTGGAGGTTCTAAAGGATATTGTGTTGGAACCGTAATTGATAATTTGAAGACTCCATTTTCGAATGGCGTTCCGGCAGGTCCTTTAATGAGAGCAGCCCAATGAAAAAGATCAGACTCATCAATGGGAGACAAAGCGATATCTTGCGTTCCTTCCGACTTGATTCCTTTATACTCTTTGAGAAGTCTCTGTGTTTGCATGTTTTTATGGGGAAATGTGATGTTGTTCAGTTTCGTTTTTTGTCAAGTTGTAAACAGCGCGAATAAAAAAATTGCGTTCTTCGACAACCAGGAATAATACGATATCATGACAAACTCAGCGAGAAAAAGAAGAAGATAACACGGAAAATTATCTGCAACAGCGCGATCAAATTTGTGATGCTAAAATGGAGAAATCAATGCCGACAAAACAAATTTCTACGTTTGTACTACGGTGCTCCCTCCACACTCAAAATAAATATTCAGTTGCACATAGCCGCTTTTGGAGGATCTTTGGTCTTCCCAAAACAGGCCTCCTTAGGAGAAGAGGAAAGTAAAAAAAAAACATTTAATACAATTTATTACATTATCATTTCAGCCACTCAATCAACTTTGATTCAATTTTGAAACCAAGCCAAAATCCCAAAGAGCTAAGATAATCCAACAAATACTCAGAAATACACAGACCAAAAAAGACTTGATAGACCAAGAGAAACAAACACACTACCACCACAACTCCTTTATCAAGATTTTACCACCAATGAGATCTAGAATGAGGGCCTTTTTGGCCAAGACGGAAATTGGAACCGGTTCACTTTTTGTGATTTACACTTTCTCATTTGAATAAAACGAAACCGAAACGAAACGGATAGGGCCTGGAGAAAATGTACACGATTCGTTTTATTTCTTTGTGGTATCCGTCAACATTTGGGAAGGAGCGTTTTTCCAGAGACAGCCGTCAAGTCTGCTTGTGCAGTTGCCAGCGGCTGTTTGATTTCGAGACACAAAGGAAACTTTTCAGAATTAAAAAACTGTGTTTCATTTTATCATTGCACACTGTTCGGTGCGCTCTCGTCCGTGGGAGCAATCTGGTCGGCACTGTCTTGTTCACTTTGGCCAGTTGGCGTCTGAGACCGAGGCGTATGGCCGAGTGGTGCCAGTTTTGTCCTTGGACTTGCTTTCAATGAGCTTCTAGGGGAGTTATTTGGCTTGAGCGTGTCTGGAGATAGAGATCCTTGACCACTATCTCGTGGAGTACTCCGAGGGGTGTAATGGTTATCCGTCCATCCCGTTCCAAAAGATGCTCCGCGAGGGCTGGACTCCTTGGATCTTCTGGTAGTTTCTATCTGTGCACTGGATGGGAGCCTCAACATGGGCATCATTGGTGTTGGATCAGCATTCAGCTCTTGGTTTTCTTGTGAAGATGGTGCCGTAATATCTTGTGATGCTCGTGGAGAATGAGTAGCACGGGGGGTGATACGTGGAGAACGAGGAACACGTGGGGACCCTGAGAGTCTCGGAGAATCAGAGACACGACGAGGAGGGCGCGGAGATTTTACGACCTCTTTCGGTGGGTCATCCAGCGGGACAGTTGTCATGACGCCCCCTTGGATCTCCACTGGGAGTGATTGGTCTTCAGGTGGAATTTGGTCCAATTCAGTCATGTCTTCGTCGTCTAGTCGAACTGGTGACCCGTGCTCTTCTTGATGTGCTTGCAGACTGATCTTCAAAAAAACCTGAACAATTAATCGAAGGATTTGAGAGGTTATTGTGGTTGGAGAAAATATACCTCTTCCAGTGTTGTATTGGTGATGGCCCAGTCTGTTATGTGGAGCTGTTCCTTGTGTTTCTCCATCTCTTCGAAGACTCTCTCCAACAATATTGAAGCTCGAGGGACCTGCAAAATCTTTGGTAAATGCGGACGCAGCATTTTCCATTACCTCATAATTGCGAGTTCCTGCTAATTCGTTCAATAAAACAGCCCCAGGAACGAGGTGCGTCACAAACTCATGAGCCGGCATGTCATCGCATCCCCTCTCAACTTGGAATGACAGTTTATATCCCTCTCCATAACGATTCTGACACGTCAGTATATATGTCAACAAAATGATCTTACCTTGAGATCACCGGAAGGGCCAACACATTTCACCTGGCCGCCGGACATGATCAGAATCTCATCACACAATGCATCTGCTTCTTCCATAGAATGCGTTGTCAATATGACAGACGCATCTTTTTTCGCCCCGTTGATGACCGCCCAAAGGTCTTGGCGAGATTTCGGATCTAAGCCAGTGGAAGGCTCGTCCAAATAGATTACTTTCGGAGATCCCAATACCGCGATAGCTGATATATATCAGAAATGACAGATGTCACATTGAAATCTCACCCACTGATAATCTCCTACGCATCCCACCAGAATACCGTGCAGAGGGACGGTTTCTGACAGAATATAAATTGACTTTGCGCAGAGCTTCGTCGACCAAGTAATCAAGATGCTTTCCTCCCAACCCCTTCAAAATTCCATAAAACATGAGATGTTCTCTTCCTGATAGTGTCGGCCACAACACATCGTATTGCCTGGTAGATATTAATTTAAACTTCTTTTATACTAAAAGTGATTGTGAGAGAGATACTTACGGACAGACACCCATTATGGTTCTGATATAGGCCAAATCTTCCTCTAAATCAAAACCTTGTATCACAGCTCGACCGCCTGTGGAAGGCAAGAGTCCGATCAACATGCTAATGGTGGTCGTTTTTCCCGCACCATTGTGACCCAAAACACCAAGACAAGCAGATTTTGGCACAACAAAAGAGACACCCTTCACCTGGAAAGTCTAAATTGAATGCAAGTTGGGAAACACTCACAGCAGATTTTGGAGGATTCCCGTCAATGCCTGGGTATGTCTTTTGCAGATTTAAAACTCGAATCCCATTCTGTGACGCGATGGACTCATCAAAAGCTTTCTTCTTTGCTTCTGCCAAGTCTCTCGGCATGTCTGTATTTCTCAGTATTTTTGAATACTTTCACTCTCACCTTGTGAGTCTTGAGTTTCGAGAGCGAGATCTGTGTGTTTATGCTTTGTCATCTATTTTTTTCAGACGAATCGTTGAAATGCACCTCAGACTTACACAAAACCAGAAGGGGTGTTTGGCAACTCCCCAGGAAGAAGGAACGATCTGAACGAAATCAATTTTCCTTCAAGAGTTGTACACTTACATTCTGCAAATACAGCCATAATATCATGATGACCACCCATTCAACAGATAAAAACCCGTAAACAGAAGCAAGACTCAAGTCTGGATTATTAATGTCGCTGATGGTATACCCTGTGTTACCATACTGAACCACTATAAATGTAAATTCCCGCCAGAATTTGAATTTCTAAATACTCACTGACGCTGAGGTAATGCAGACCTCTGAACAATGCGAAGCAGGGAACAACAGAAACCCCGTTGGACGTGGATGATGGTACTGTTGCGGTATTTCCCAATGATCTGGCCTCTGAATCAGCTCATTTTTTAAGTAGTGATTTAAATAAATGTTACTCACGTTAAGATTAAAATCTCGGCTACAATGGCGGACGCAATGACATAAAAGTAGCCGGCCACCATAGATGCTCTAGACGAAGAGAAGAATACAGAAGCGAGGAAAGACATAGCCACAAGCACGTGTCCCCACACAAGGTACAGAATGGCATAAGCGCCGAAGGAATTATCTCGCATAAAATTGAAACCGATCGCCAGACCAGTTACCACGTACAATATGATCACGACCAAATACAGAAGATAACTCCAGAGATACTGGACTATCCAATAGATTGGCATCTTCATACTGATGAATGTGAGACAAAGAACCGTCTCGAATGTTTTCCTCACCCCATCATGTTCATGACTTCAGTTGTTTTTGTCTCCTTTTCATACACAATGTTGGTCGTAAATACGGGGAGCAGTTGTTGTAGCACCAAGATGGTCTGCACGAAAGATAAACATTAAAAAGGATGAACTACCTACCAAGAGAGCTGAACCGACAGCCACGATGTCCAGTCTTCCGTACTGGGCTTTATAGCTTGGAAAACTTTTCGTCCCTCTATTTTTCAGAGAAAAAGGACCCCCATAACTTTGGTTCACACCTGATGTTATCAATATCCACGCGTTGAAGAGGTGTAACCTGAAGTGATTGCGTTGGTGATGCGGTTGATGATGAACGGCAAGTCATCCCCGTAGGTGGTGCTGTAGTTGTAGAACGATGTAAACTGGAAATTGTTCCGAGAATAGTCTAATGCAGAAAAATGATAGGCGCATGTTACCACCGGGGCCTGTTGAAACATGCTGTACATGGTGGCGAACATCTCCTGTTGTGATGAAAATTCCTCAAAATCAATGGGCATGGAGAAATTCTGTACCATGTTAGAATTTTTTGTGACGGTTCAACTTACAGCGGCTTGAAAGGTGTTGACGGAGGCGAATGGGGTGATGACGATTCCATCGAATAGAACTGGAAGAAATTTCGTGTTAATTGTGCCGTTGTAGTTGGGTATCACCCTTCCCAAAGTTCCATTTCCTCTCTCAAACGACCCGGGGTTGACTCCGTTCTCATACGAATAGAACATCTAATTACGTCAGAAGACATGATGAAATCTCGGGGAAATCTCACAAGTGTTCCATTAAGAGACAGGTATTGGATGTATGGGTTTGTTTGTAACAGCTGGAATTGTTTGTTGGGTTGAGTAAGAATCTGAAATGGCGGATAAATCGTTCCATTTGGTGTTTGCTGTTAAGATTAATCTCCCCAAAATTACTATTCAAAATTTATAATCACCTCAACGGTCGTTATGTTGACAACTTTGTCAAGAATCAGTTGAAACAAGATCATGACACATATGAAGACGGGAGGAGCCAATAGTTGTATCATGGTGGTCCCTTTTTGCCTCCATTGCAGAATGGCTGTCTTGTGAAATAATGCTTTAAACTGAGCCACGTTGTGCTGGAGCTCCGTCATGGGTTCCGCATCGTGTAGCTATCATTAAATCAGAATGATTTTGAGAAAGTCAAACTGTGATACAAACCTCTTCTTCAGGGTGTACAATATTCTTTCCCGCTTTCGGGCGGGGTTGTTCTATTTATAGATCAGTAAGGTAAAATCATTCAAATCTTACCGTTCTGTTCCTCCTTTTCATTGATTTTAATAGTGATCTCGTTCAATTCGGACGCTTCAGCGATGCTCAGAAAGACTTCTTCCAGAGTGGTAAGCCCGAGCTGAAGGTCAGTAATGCCTAACTCTGCCTTTTGTGCTTCCAATCTGAGCATATCAGCGATGTCATCTGCGAGTAAACCTCACTTTCTGAAGAAAGGGACTAACAGATCTGTGGAGCTTCTGGGAACTGCAAAAGTGACATAACCTGACACGATGGCTCCACTCACGTAGCAGCCATTTAAATTCGTGCAGAAGAATTCAACCACCTCGTCCATTCAGTATGATTTGAATTTTAAAATGCCGTTACCTGGTCGGTCTTGGCGGGATCTGTTCCGATCGTGAAGCGATAACCTGCACCGTATTTCTGTTTTAACCTCAAAGAAGTTCCCACACATTTCAACTGTCCCTTGGCCATAATCGCGACTCGATCTCCCAATCTGTAAATGTCATCTATGTCATATTGGCAGTAGGACACTCACATATCTGCCTCCTCCATGGAATGTGTGGTGAGTACGATTACTTTGCCTTTTTTGGCACCCTCAATGACGTCCCAGACTTGTCGTCTGGACACCGGATCCATTCCTGTCGTTGGCTCGTCCAAAAATACTATTTTTGGATCTCCGATCAGAGATATCGCGACTGATAACCTGAGATGTCACCAGAAGTATTATTAAAACTTGAATAAATCACCTTCTCTTCATTCCTCCGGAGAAACCTGATGTTCTTTGTCTTCTTACATCGTTCAGTGTAACAGCCTCCAAAAGCCGCGTCACCTAACATTTCATCAATGATCACTCTCCATCACATGAGATCTCACCTCGCTCGGTATCACATCGTCACGAATGCCCCTGAGAGACGCAAACAACTGTAGATGCTCTTCGCCATTCAATTCGTCCCATAATATGTCGAATTGAGGGCACAGTCCCTGCGATAATCAATAAATAACGTGGACTCGAATAAAATCTTAAGACCTACCATCATGGATTGCACTGCTTTCATATCGTTCACGATCGACTGTCCAAAAATAGTGGCGTCACCGGCCGTTGCGTCGTGAAAGCCACACAACATATGCATGGTAGTTGTCTTACCGGCACCGTTGGGACCCAGAAGGCAGAGAAGCGTGTCAGATTGAATTTGGAGACATAATTCTTTCACAGCAATCTATCCACTTCAGTTGTGCGACAGAGATATCTTCACTTCATTACAGAGAGGTACATGTATATCCAAATGAAAATGTCTAAAAATGGACCTGAGGAATGTTCGGTGTACAACAAGACAGGAAGCCTTTCTTCTTGGTTTCTGAGCCAGCATAAATCTTCACTAATCTGTCTATGATGACGGCCGTGTCTGGACCATATTCTCCATCGATGACAGATCTGACAGGTGTCAAATGATATTAATTTTAATGACTCACGTACCTCCTTTCTGCTCGAACATCTTCATCCATCGCGGCAATTTCCGTCTCTGTTAAAATCTAAGATCTTCAGTATTGTTTTAATCCTATGAATGATCAAGAGAACAGTCGGTACCTCATTGTCGAACCTCTTTGTGTCAGTGACGGCTCTGGACGTTCCTCTCCAATAAGAAGGCTGTAAAAAATAATAAAATGACCTTCTTGTTCCGTACGCATCTACAACGCTTCAGATCTTCTTTTCACGAAAAGACACTCACTCGGTAGTACATTGTCCAAATATAAAGCTATAATTAAATACAAAAGCGAATCTAAAAATAACCAGCCATAAGCTTGATTAAACGAAAGATTCTGCATGACAACATCCCTGTCAGACCATGACAACCCCACATCATCAGATTTTGTCGTGACAGCACCCAAGTTTCCCAGACATATCTACGACTCAGTTTCATTCCAATGAGAATATAGCCGTTAACAATACCTGGAAAATGGAGGGAGAGAAGAAAGAAAATAGAATTCGGAGTCCGGCTGGTGCGCTGTTAAAAATAGTTGCACCAGCAAATTGCAAGAAAATTCCGCCGATAAAAATCCCGAACCCAACGAGCACAGAATCTGACGCCCGCTTGACGAGCGTTGACACTAAAAATGTCAAGGTCACCTGTCAAACTGTCATTTTGACACTGGACCAACGAATCTCACCATGCTGAGACCAAAGAGCTCCATCGCGATGAAATAAAGCCCGAAATTGTTGTGTAAGAAAAAGTTAAACTGGAATATGCAACCACTGATGATTAGAATCAGCACACTGATGGTGATATAGACCAGCAATGTGATGAACCATGCCACCCAATATGCGGAGTCATACAGTCCCATGATCTGCATGATGCTACGTAATTTTTTCTCCTGTAATTTTGAGTTCATCTACAACGAAATGTCTCACCTTTTCAGTGACAATCATGGTCAAACCAAAGACAAGATTGAACATAATTGCAGCAAAGAACCAGAGTGGACCTTGTTGTGCGATGATGCTGATGATCGCAATCTGGGGGTGTGGGAAATGTGACACGTTGTAGTTCATACTCCCATTTCCTCTGGTCACAAAATTGACTAATATGACGTCATAAAGGCAAAAAATCGTTGTAAAAGTGGAATGAGTACGTACATATCGCCTTCTCAACGGCGTACTGCATTGGCAAGCCAATATATATCTGGTGGTGAATTTGTAAATCGTAGACATACGCGTCTGTCTGGTTCAGCTGCAAGACATAGTCGTATGTATTGTTGGTCCCGTTGAAATAAAACAAGTAGGCTCCCTGTGTGGAGTTTGGATTGTTGAATATAAAGTTGTCTATCTGTGACTCTGTGTCAAAGCCTCTTATGCTGGTGAGGGGGATTGGGGGATTATTGTTCCGACAAATCTACTACAATTAATTCGAAGAATATGTACCACTTGCTTTTGTTTGAAAATTCCTTTCGTTTTTGAAAATATAAATTGAGATACCGATTGGACTATGGCAGTTATATCAGAGTTATTCTGCGGTGCATAAATAAAGGTCCAGCACTGTCCCAACACAGAAGTACACAACGGTATGTCTGTACATGTCAATAGATCACACCTTGAATTTTGAAAACTACCTCCTGGCGGGAGAGGTTGTGGGTTGGGGATGGCCTGAACAAGTTCTGGGTCAAGTCGGTTTGTGTTGTTGCCGATCTGTAAGAGGAAGAGAATGAAGACCAGCAGTAGAGGTGCGACTAATTGAACTGCGGTGCCCTTTTTATTTCTCAGCTGGGCAAGATCAGATCAGAAGGAAATCAACATGATCATATGTGATGTTGTGTTTTTATCACTTCCTAATATCATTGAATTACACCACAATAAAGCTATTCAGCTTTACGCGCTTCTCTCATTGAGAAGTGAGGCACACATCACATGATATGAGGTTTTCCATTCTGTCATGCTGAATACCCACAGCTATGAGCCATGCTTTCCAAAGCAAGAGACGAACTTGTTTCAACCACTTTTGGCGCCAATTGTCATCCTCCGTCATCCTGCTGGTGAAACTGAAACGCCAAACTGCCAAGGACTATTTTGAGGTGTTCCCAGCACAGAAAATGCTGCATCACAGCAGGTTAAGCTTTTTTTAGCAGTCTTCCAAACATTCAATCAAACAAGGACATCGAACAGATTATGAGGGTATGGTAAGCACGTCATACCTTCTCGAAAGCGACTTTTTCAATACTCATTTTGTCAAAGCTGTTAAATAAAGATGTTACAGGACCGACATCGAACTCAAAATTTATTAGTTTCCTCTGTTCTATATCTACAAGCATTGGCAAAGCGACCTCCCATTCTTAAGCGGTTCTTGGTTGCGATGTAGCAGTTTTTGTGAAGTCTTCTGGAGGTTTGTTGTTGGTATCCCATTCCATGGCCTCTATCCAAGAATTATTGGTTGCCGCTTTTCGAATGGACTCATATTCCTTCATCATCTGCTCGGCTGACTTCTGCACCACAATTGGCACCGTAGGAGGAGGTGCTGGCCTCCAAGTATGTGACATTGTTGGTGTCCTCCCTATATGACGCACTGTGATTGAATTTCTCGTTGTCTGTGGCACAGAGACAACTACGTCTTCTGGTTCCACCCTGTTTCTCCCCATGTGTAGTGGTATCTCTCTAATCTTTGTTTGTGAAAGTCGAAAAACATCTTATCACGCTTCGGAGAAACAGGCCAGAAAATTCCGGAATTTTATTTTGATCAAAAGTTACACCCAAAAAATCTTCTCACAATAAAATTTTATGTACATTAGAGTTCCATCCAGAAATTGAATGGTTCGATTCTTTGTCGGCTTAATTCTGTGTAATGTAGCACTTGATTACTCATCGCCTCTTCTGACTGGCGGTTGATCCCATGAGCTCATACCCGTCTCTTGTACCATGATGA
>MZNV01001221.1:0-13387 GCA_002081555.1 Protostelium mycophagum | reverse complement strand
CCCGGATCGCTGAACTCGTCAATATATATATATTATAATGTTACATATATATATTATATATATAAATATATTATTATATCTTGAAGGAATCGGATCTTTGACGAATTCGTATTTGCGTAAAGAATCGTGGATCGTTGTGAAGGACAAGAATGTTTACCTTGAAAGGTATCTGCTACGGATGACGTGTGAAATGTACCATCCTCTATCACTACCTCCTTCTACAATCATAAATATATTTATTTTAAATATTTTTGTCGAATGATCGAATGGATTTGTAATTATGGGACAAATGAGAATAATAAAATTAAATAAAAATAGACCTTATCTAACTTGATCGAATTCTCCATCCAAGTGTTCAACTTTGTGGCAATCTCCTTGAGCCACGTCATCACAAAGGGAACGAATTGATTCTCCAACTTTATGGTTTCTTCTGTCTGTCAAAATGTCAAATTTTTTTCCTTAAAAAATACATTTAAATTTGTGTTCAATACGGGTCAATATTTTTCCGGTCGGAGAAATAGTTTATCCGTATATTGAAATTTATGTTTCTGTTGATTTTTGGCACACACAAGCACAAATTTTATCATCGTTTTTGCAAATAAAATTCTGTTACAGATTTGGTTCGTTGTAAACGGTCACAAATTTTCGTGACGACGCATACGTAAAACCCCATGACATCATGATATGACATCTCACCCTCTCATCCTCTGTCATCTTACAATACTTCAACATTCTCCTCGCCTTGACGTACACGCCCAGGGCGTCCGCAGATGTTTCCTCGGAGCAAAACGATACTATTTGCTTGGAGACGAGTTCTAAGTATAATATGGCGGTGTACTCGTCAGCTTGCACTTCTCTGAATTTTTATAAGTATCCGTGGTAAACTGACGAATTTTTTAGGTGAATTTACCTAATTTTTTTCTGAAAAGTTTTCGTGATATGAAATAATTTCACTAACAATAAAATAATGCAAATAAATCATATTATTTTGTAAATAAATTATCTTTACCGCTAAAAATCACACGTAAAATAATGAAATAAAAATTCACATCTACAACCAGTTCGAAATAAAGGACTCACACGGGCATGGACGGTGAGAACCAAGACTCCATCTTCATCTCCATGGCAACATTATCCATCAGGGTCTCCAGTTGTATTACTGTGAGTGACTTTCTCGTGTTTCTGGGTACTTCTGACTGATGTTTTTGGAGATGAGGAAGTAGGCGCTTTTGCTTCTCTCTCTTCATCGGTGATGGGCCGTCGTCCGGGTCTTCGATCTCGGAGATGTCAGAAGCGACAGGTTTGACGGGTGGGAGATGTCAACTCACCATCTCGGACTCTCGGAGAAATCTGTCAAATTTCGTGTGACACGATTCCTGGATTTTTCAGAAGGAAAATCTTGGAAAATTCAAATTTCAAGCCGAAATAATTTCCTCAAAAATAATTCAAATTTTAAATTTCAAAATGTCACGCCACCTGTAAGAATTTACGTATCTGCTCAACGGCCAAGTTCTCCGCATTATTAGACAATAAATAAACTATTCTGCACAGATTATCCATTGCCTTCTTCGGTTTCGCCTATTTTCAAAGTTATTTTTAAAAATAAATATATTTAATCTCCTCACATTTGGATAGATCTCAACTCTTCTTTTGATGGTATCGCCCACTTGTAACCACATCTTTCTACATATACTCCTGTACAATGTTGTCTACATTATTTAACCCCATTATGACGTCATCACACGTCATCACCTCGAATCTCGTGGCGGGAGTACGGTCCTTACGAAGTGACAGATGCTCCATGTAGCGACGGATCTGATCTAGACATGTCACGAATCTGTCCTCCAGAAAATAAATTTTGCTGGAAAGTATTAATTCTTTGACGTTATATATTTAATTTAGTTGTCGACATCCTTGTCCAATATATTGTCTACTTTATTGTTTTGTCGACATCGGTTTATTATGATGTAAATAAATTTTATTTTCCGTGGTAATCTTCTCCTAATGAATTTGTCTTTGCCAATATAATATCATATATATGTATATTTTTTGGCAGCTTATATGACTGTCCATGAAATTCATCATTGGACAATAAAATATATGCATTCAAGCAAAAAAAATATTAACCTGAGGTGGGAGAAGAGCCATCCGACACCATATCTACCGGCATACTCTTCGAGGAATAATGATGACCCTCTCATTACGCGAGTTGCTTGTTCACTCAATCCGTCCACTGTCATAATCAGTCTACAAATGTCGACAAAACAATAAAGTAGACGATATAGTGTACAAGGATGTCGACAACTAAATCAAAATGTATAATGTCGGCAAATAAGTGTCGACATCATATTTTTCGACGATTATTGAGTGTCGACAATGAGATTCACGTTGTCGACACTTTGTCGACACCCTCACCCTCATCACCCTCCCCCATTATTGACTTGACATGTTCTGAAAGCCCTCTGTTCAGCTCAAAAAAGTATCTATTATGGTTCACCAGACCCCTCTTAAAGAAGGAGTTATTCGAAGGCTCTATTTCTGACTCTGAATCCTCCTACATGGAATTAAAAAATTTCAAATTCCGGGAAATTTTAAATTTTGAATTCCAGGAAAATTTGATTTTCAAATTCCAGGAAATTTTTAATCTTAAATTCCGGGAATTTAAATTTTTTTGACATCGATTTTGTCGAAAACTTTGAGATCCCAATACTTGAACAAAATCTTTGATGTTGAGGAATCTATTGTTGTCGTGGACGACAGTTTTTGCTGCAATAAAATATACAGTCGCCGCAGCTCTGTTGCAGGCACAAAAGAACCTTTCCACAATGCCCACCTCAGTTGGAGATCTCTCTTCTTTAGTTGGAGGCAATGTCACCGTCTCAACGATGTTAACTGCATCACGAAGATACTATTCATTTTCAGAAAAAATATTTTAATTTGTAAAAAAATATTTTTCATTTGTAAAAAACTATTTCTAAGTTGCAAAAAAATATTCCAACTTCTATAAAAATATGTTTAAAAATAATTTGTAAAAAAATATTTTTAATTGAAAAAAATTATTCAACGTCGGTTTTTTGATATCTTTTGAGAAGATTAGACATTATCTATAACGTTTTTTTCAATGTTCTATAATAGAAAATGGTGGGGAGTTGTAGATCTGACCTTGGCATATGGGTGCTGCAATCTTATTTCTATTTTTATTCTTCCACCTTCCTTCAGTTCATACCATTTAACAAGAGATTCGTGCTTTAACATTTCTTCCTAAAAAATTTGAATTTCAAATTTTTTAACATAAAAGATTCAAAAAAATTATAATGTGAAAGATTCAAATTTTTTCAACATAAAAATTTTTAACATGAAAATTCGACATAAAAAGAATATTGAAATTTAGTTCAAAATTTGAGAACCTTATTTTTACGTAATTTGACATGTAAAACGGTGGGAGAAAAATCGATGATGACGTCATCATACCATGGAGATAGTGACTTTTCCAAGGGAATCATCCGATGTTAAAAAATCGTGATCGAGGACTTGTGCGTCAACACGTCCATCAGACGAAGGCACATCACTGTAAACATCAACACCAAAATATTTCTCGACATATAAATATCATATCACATTTTTTTATATTATATATTATATATTTTTTTATATTTTATATATTATATATCATATATTATATTATATTATATTTTTAAATCTCCCAAAAATAAATCTCGACTTGTACTCACAACTCAAAGTTTTCATTCCAGACAGGGTTCAGCGTGTTTTTTTTAGTCTTCGTCTTTGCCTCCGAATTGCAGACTTTGAGAAGTACAAAGGGGTCAGATGTTGACATATCTTTTGCTGCGAGGGACTCGGCCTCAATCACTGCGCTGGGTCAGTATTTTATTATAAATTTTTGTGGAATGAGTTGAGCTATAAATAGAATGTGGTTTTATTTTTATATCACCTTTTAGGTTCAACCGGGCGAAGAAATCTCGATCCTGGAATGCGTCAATATGACGTGAGTTTGTATACGATACGGTGCGATGACGTGTGATGACGTCATAGATCTACTCACAGATAAGATCAGATTTAACATCAGATCTACGATAGTGTTCCTCTCCCTCTTCCACCATATCTCATAGTCCGCTGCTGTCTGCAAAAAATTCAATAAACACCAATTTATTTAATAAAATTCGAAATAATAAAAGAAATTGAATTTATTTCTTTGGCCTCGCCGAAATGAAGAAAATAAAATTTAAAAAATCGCACCTTGAAATTGTTTTTTCCGTAGAAGGGATGACGATCTACAATGCTAAACCGATGCGTCATTTCAACCAATAGTGACTCCACACCCCCTCCGTTCTCATGGACCCTCCTCATGATCTAAAAATAGCATCAGAATTTGGTACTAATTATAGCTTTGAGACCTTTTCGAATGCGGAGGACTCTATATTAGTGATCTTCTGTATTAAATCGGCAGATACCGGCTCTGCGAAAATTAATTTTTAATCTTATCAAAATAAGATTCTAAAAATAGAATAAAAATCAGGCTCAAAGAAATATCTTGTATCTAAAAATAGAGCATCAGAGATACCAGAGTCGGGAGTATTATCGTTCCGCGTGTTGAATTCTATACAGTGAAGTGCAAACTCCGCGGGTAACTCAGCCTCTCTCGCCTCGTGGATCTCAAACTTCTGTTGGTACGTACTGAAGCGTAACCCTTCCGTGACCATCTGCCTCTTGATTGGTCGTTGTAGATGGAACATAGACTGGATCAGAATCAGTATGATGTCGTTATGATATCATATTTCGCAAAAGGCGGGGAAATGCTCTTCTATCGATGTCTGTGCGAGTAACATTATCAATAAATTTTATTTTGCATTTATTTTGTGATTTTTTTGTAAATTGATAAATAATTTTTCAATTTCAATTTTGTGAGATTTTTGGTCTCTTTACATCTCAACCTGACATCTCATGTCATGTAATGACAAATGACATCACACTGACATCATCATCTCACATCGATGACGTCATCACTGTACATCGTCATAAGTCACGTGACTCACCCCCTCCTCTATCTTATAAGATGACATCTGCTTCTGCAGCTCCAACCTCTTCATCCTCCTGTCTCTCTGCTTGTCAGGTCTTTCCCACACCAGATTATAGGTATTGTGCTCGTCCGTTATGCCAAAAGTGGAGCACAAGTACAAGATGGTGACGTATACGTGTTTTGTCGGATCAATTTTTCTGGCCACAAAACGTTGAGTTCCGGCGAGCTTCACCTGTGGGAAAATTCAAAGAGGGTTTAAGGTTTTGGTTCGTTGTCTTGTGTGCTTTTCATCGGTGATTTCATGCATAAAATAGGCTGTGCCCCTTTTGAGGGTCTTTTTCGTCAAGAACAGACTTTAAACACCATGTCGCTCTCTATAAACTTCGGTTGAATACCGTCTCTGCGGCAGTGTTTTCTCTTATAAAATTATTTTTTGCTTTTTTGTATCGCGATAGGCGAGTTGTAGTCGTCGATTCGCTTGTCGTTGTAGATGTCCATTTTTTATCAAATTTTTCACCGAAGACCATTCGTCATGTCATATTGATCGTGATGTCATTCATGATGTCATTCATGATGTCATCCGTACCTGTATGAGGATCTCTATTTTGTTCTGTTCTATTTTTGGATCTTCTCCGATCTGACTGGGCTGCCTTGTTGCCGCGATCTCCCGCTCCGTCTACATATTTGAATTTCGAATATCTCATGTATCTCATTTTTCAAATTTAAAAATTGAATAATGTGGCTCACTTGTATAAGGTCATACATCTTTGTCGAATGTGCTAGTCTTGTAAAACACCATTTCCTTCCCTCCTAAAAAATTTTAATTAATTAAAGAGAACTTTATTAAATTATAATTATAATTTAAATTGAATTTAAAATTTAAAATGAAAAAACTCATCAGAGAAAAAAACTTTAAATATTTCCGGAAATTCTTCCCGCTCTTCGTTCGAATTTGAATTTCAAAAATCACCTTGGTATTCAGATGGAGTACCCCGTCAGGAATGAGGAGCAGACAGTTATCCTTCTGTATGTTGGTGATGTCCTCTATACTTATGATCCTCTTGTGACTTCCCAAAACCGAATAGTAACATACGTGGCGTTGGGAGATATAGATGTGGCCTGACCGCGACAATCCGTCTACGTGTAGAGCTCCTGAGAAGCATCCCAGCACCTGAAATTATTTATCTATTATTTCGTTGCAGAGTTTGGTCGGATTCCCCGCACCACGTTAAACATCTCGGTAATTAACGTGTTCGTTACCGAGAAGTGGGAAATCCTGCAATATTGGTATTTTTTATATTTTTTAAAAACAAAAAATTGGTTGTGAGTGTGAGTTTGAATTTCAGAAAAGTGCGGTAGATACCGCGAAGATCGCGGTACGGTACCGTAAGAGTCCAAATTCATTTATAAATGTTATGCCTCACGTTTTCTTGGAATGAAACAGACGGAAACCTCTCATGAAATTTCTTGACCGCTTTTTCCTGGAATGGATAAATATTTGAATTTTGAATTCTGAAAATGGTGCCATTTCAGAACTATCGTCTTGAACAGTTCGATTGTACACGATTATTTCTAATAATATAGACTTTAGCTTACATCGGTCTCTTTCAGGTTATCTCTGACGCTGATCTGGTACTCACAACTGATGTGAATCTCTCCACTAACAACCTGGCCTTCTTTCTTTGGCTCTATACATATCAACAGATCATTCTCATTCAAAAAATGATCCTCGAAAATGATCAAATGGAAGACTGACGTAATGGGATCCATTTGGTGAAGATGCCATTCTCCTCTCTCACGAGTGATACGGGCACTCTGGCCAATCCGAGGAAATCTTTTCCCAAAACATCTTTGTGATAGCAAGTGATCGTCAGAACCGCCTCCTCTGTATGCAAAACGGGTCTGTGTCGTGTGAGATGGATGAGGTCGATCGTATTTACATGCAGAAGCGCTCGTTCCATACGGGCTCACAAGTCTTCTTGAGGGTCTTTGTCTTCTGCTTCTCCTTCTCTAATCGAAGTGAGATGTACGGATCGACAGCCCTCCGATTCTTTCCCTTCTGTGGCAAACCGCGTGCCTCCAATACTGTATGACATGTCAACGATAAAGAAGATCGGGCACTTGAACATACTCATCACATTCAAGACGTGAGTATCTGTACTTGTGGACCTTTGTGCTCCTTTTCGTGGCGAGAAATCTTCATCATCAGATTGTTCTCTCGAAGAGGCTGCGGAATTGTTTTTCGAACTTTTAGCAGAGCTTGGTCTTGACAACTTCCCTGCAAGCTTGCCGAAGTTCATCCTCTAAAGATGTCCGCGCTGAAAGGTGTGCAGTGCGTAATTGATTGTTTATTGATCTACAAAAGCGGAAATGCGGGAATGTTCTATGCAACCGCGGTCCTTACCGCGGAATCACGTTAAGGATTGCAGTGTCGATTTTTGGCCATGATGTCTTCACTGATGTCTATATGCAACAGATGATCATGAAGATGGCCTTTGTATATTTATTTAAAATTTGGGGTCGATCAGTAGACGATGGAGTTCAAAATGATGAGCGCGATCACGATGGAGAACACCGCAGAGACAAACTGGAAGTTGATGGGCTTATCCGTGCTCTCGTACTTTGTGGTCGTTGTAGTCGGTTTCCATGCTTGTTCTACAACTCTTCAGAAAAGTTTTCTTTTTCATTTTTTCAATAGAATTTCTTGAAAATGCAAAGAAAAAATACGAAAAATGGAGAAAAAACAACAAAAATATTAAAAAAATATTAAAAAAATGAAAAAATTTTACCGTTTCCAGCAAGTGAAGTGGCACTCGTTTTCCTCTCTAAACTCGGTGTTCCGGGGGCAGACGAGTTCGCCGAACCACTCAGCGCCGGGGAACTGTTGAATTCCCCGGATCTCTGCAAGTCCGGTGTCATGGCGACCGGAGATTCCGCAAACTGTACAGACATACGCTGGGAGGGGGTGGGTGGGGCAGACCCTTCGGCTGCGGCTTTGCGGGCCTCTTGTTCTAATTGTTGTGTCAAGTTGCCAGAGGAGAGGGCCAGGGAGTTGCGAAGACTTGGAGATTGTAAAGAGGAAGTAGAAGTGTTGAGGGGGTCAATCGCCTATAGAAGGTGAGTCTCGAATTGTCGCAAGAGAAATTGTGTCAGGTTCAGATCAACAAAAACACCACAGACAGTCATGTTTTGGTGGTGTGGTAATAACCGCAACAAAAACACACGGCGACACAGCTACAAAGACGTATTATCACGGAGCTTTTGTCCATACTGTTGTAGATGTGCGGCGAAGCCGTTAGACCAAAACACTTCTGTAAGCCTTTTTTGAACATATAAAACGACATAAAAATTACACTCACACCACCAACATTAGTCACGGAATCTACGTACAGAATGGCAGCAGGCTTCAAGTTCCTATATCTTTGAGTGAACTTGTCAACAAATGACATTTGACAGCATTGACAGTTTGTAGATTGATGACAGTTCCCAGGGACGTGAGGATGACGTGTACTCACTTTCCTGGCTTTACAATGGGGATCTGTGCTGATCTTGATGTCAAGTCTTTCAATGTCGCTGTGGCTTGCCCGATCTGGATCTGGTTTTTCTCTTTCTGTGAATCCCATAATTCAATCAATAATTTTCCTTGTAATCCTACAAAATCATTAGGTCTAAAAATACAATGAATGTCTAAAAGTTGACTGGATGTGAGTGATTTTGTTGTGGCAGAGAGTATTTATATGAACCAGCACAGTACCTCCGACTCTGGCGGTTACAATGTCTATCGCTTTCCATGATGGGTGTATCTTATTGAAGAACACCTGCACGTGTGAGTGTGTTAAAATGTCGGCAAACTGTGGCTATGCCAAAACAAAACTGTCCATGTTTAGACGTTCACCTCAGTCTTTGCGATCTCTTCTTCTCTTCCATCTGCAGATGATCAGCTACATGGCCTCTATATGTACAAGTCTGCAGAAACAAATATAAGTGTCTGTGCCTGTAGCACAGCCGCAGAAATAAACATGCCATTTCGCGGTCCAAGACTACAGCATGCAACACGATCACCATCGTGTTTGAGAAGATGCCCACCTCCATTGATCTTGATCTTCAAGTAACTGTTTGGCTTTGTGAGCAAGCTCTTTTCGAGTATGTCTGCACGTAATATGACTCTATAAACAGGAAACACCTGCTCATGTTGAGTTCGAGTTCTGATCATGTCAAATACACGTACCGCCTTCTTGGATACTGAAGCTACAGCTCTAACAGCTTGGACCAAAATCTTTCCAGAGTTGTTATAGAAGGCTTTTCCTACCTGCTTCTGTTAGATCCATCGTCTAAATCGGATCATACCTTCTGTTTGTTGACAAGTTTGAGCACGGTAGCAGTATCTGTGAGCTCTTGAAGACTGGTCTGCACTTCTCCGATAAAGTCGTGGCTTCCATCCTCGTCCTTTACATTTCAGAAAGTGTTTATGTTGACATTTTGGAGGCTCACCCAATCCCAGCACTCCAAGATAAGTCGGTTACTGAAACCGACAGAACTTGTCTCTACTTCGAATGGCTGCCATACCGGATCGAGATTTTGCTTCACAATCTGTGTTCGGTGAGTATTCTATGAGTCGACTCATAAAATGGTTTCTTTCACCTCTGATTTATACACTTCCTGTCCGATCACATCTTTGATGATGATGTAAGGATCTGGATCGTGTTAGTCTATCATGTGATGAATGATATCGTATTCCTTACCCGATTTACGGAGAGGACCGTCCATACGGTCTAGTCCCTTACCGGCCAGTGTTAACACGAATCCACTGCTGTTGTTGTTTGGTGCGGCCATCTCTTCTCTCTACTGTTTTTTTGCTTCTGTGTGAACGGAGCTTTCGTTGCGAACTGTGCGGGTCGTCAAGGCAACACTCTTGGACAATTTTCGCGCGAAAAGTGCATTGGGAATGGTGTAATTTTTTAAATACACGGTAAATGAACGTGCTTATAACAGTCCTTACCGTAGATCATGGTAACGAAGGACGAATTTTTTGAGGCTCTGAAACCTTGTGAAACTGTCCTCTTCTCGAGAAGATGGTTTGGAGGTTCAAAAGTTGAACTTGGTGCCACAGGAGAGCCTCTCACAATCGAGTTGAGAAGCTTTCCCGGGGAGTCTCTTTGTTATTTTTGAAGAGGACGCAGTATGCGGTTTGTGTGATGTTGATGAGAAATATCACATAACAGCTCTTCAACACCGACAATACTCCGGAATTAGTTCAGGCACAGGCTCGCTTTCATGCATGAGGAACCTTCCTTGCTTTGGTGAACAAATAAAGAGAATGTTTGAATTCATTTCTTTGCGCAATTATAAATTCACCGGTTTTTACACCTCTCAACCCAGCAAGATTTCCATCGAGCTGAAGAGGAGGGCCGATCATGGGCGGTCCAGAGGAGATCTGGAGGCGAAGAAGGCCCAGGCAATATAAGGATGCCGTCGCCACAGAAGAGGGACTGCGTGAGCAGGCTCGATTGGCGAGGGTTCTGAATCCCACCGAGACAGTCGAATACAGACCGAATTCACCTCCTCCCGCTCTGAGAAATTGGGAGGAGAAGAGGGTAGTTCACAGGCAAATGAGAGAAGAATTGGAGAAAATGTCGAGAGAGCGGAGGCAGAAATCTTTGGACGCGCAATTACATCAGCGGAGAAAAGATTCAGAGTCGGGAGAGATGGAAGAGGTACACTCATCATCTAACGCTAGGAATTAAAAGAGTCTCATGTTTTTGGCAGGACTTGCCATCTGCTGTGGTAGCGCTTCGTCGTGTAGAGGCAGGGCAGACTCGAACCAGGTATCATCATTTATTTTCTCTTTATGATGATGGTTATCTGCTTGTTCCTCTTGATCTCCGAAAGTTTGTCGTTCTCATATGATCTCAGAACCGCATCGGAGGAGGCCGAGCCCGCCCCAAAACAAGAGCAGCTGAAGGAGAGGAGTCGTACCATCGCAGGTGAATTGATGACTCATATGAGTCTTCATACATTTTTAATCGATTTAAAGACGATAACGGAAGGATGGAGCAGAGAGCTTCCACTACGCCAGTAAGGTAATAGATGGATCTCTCTATTTTAATGAACCGGTCTGATGGAGGCAGACTGCGCCAGTTTCCTTCTCGAACCGATAGACGGGCGATTACCGTGCCCGTTTCTGTGAATAATGTCTACATAGAGTCTCAAATATTTGGCGGCGCTTCTGAGAGAGCTCGTGCTTTAACTTTGGTAAGAATGTGAAAGATGTGAAAATTTTAATGTTGAGATGTGTAGAAATTATCAGATGCAGAGAGGTTACAATATATCCTCTTATCGAGAGAAAGTCTACCTTCAGATCAAGATGGAACACAATCCGATACGACGCCTTCATCAAATGTACAATCAGAAATGAACTCTTTGCAAAGTTCAATGGAACTCCCATCAAAATCAGAAACAGACTCATCTCTTGATGTCTCGACATCTTCAGACACAATCTCGATCGACGATAATGTAAACACAAAGACGACAGAAAAATGCCGAACCACAGAGCCAATACCAGAAGATATAGATGCAAAAACAGTTACAGCACAGGAAGCCGTAACCACAACAACAGAAGATCTCGGCTTAGAGCCAATATCCAAAAATTCAAAAACAGAACCAACACCACAAAATATAGACACAGCAGCAGATGCCTTGACAACAGAGACGATTGTAGGAAATGTGGACGAAAAGTCTACGGATCAAGTTGTAGACACCATGGCAACCCCCCCTCCATCAACCGAGTCTCCCACCTCCCGGGTCAAACCTGCCCTCCCACCCCGTCCCTCATCCCCTCCACGGTCTCGGTCGCAGAGGAACCTCTACAACTCGGGGGTTATACCCCTCCCTCCCCCCCTCCCTCCTTGTCCGCCGAAGCCGGAAGCTTTGAGGTTCTCCGTCATAGTGCCTGCAGAGGTCAGAGTTTTTTCACTCATATTTTTTGTCAAGTTATTGAAGGTTCTACAACGATTAAACATCTTGCATCTATTTTTAGATGTTAGTCTGTTTTTTTCCTGGAAAAGTCATTTTTGGAGTCTGAATTACATTAATTAACGTCGGCAGAACTCAACAGAAGAAGCTTCAGAGAACAAGACCTCCGCGCCCAGCAGCCCTACTGCCGGAACACAGGTCAGCTTTTCAAAATTTAAATTCACGAAGAACCGCCAAATTTGAAATTCAAAAATAACGGTAAATAGATGAGATCACCGCGTTTGACGCGGACAAAGAGAACGACCAAGATTTCAGAGCCTAAAGAGCCTCGACCAGAGCGGCCAGAAAGGCCAGATGGAACCCCGTCTGTAAGCCGATTCTTTCTCCACGGAACATTTATTTTCCCTCGGAAAATCTATTTATCCGATGATGACGTGTTGACTTATCTCAGCATAAGAGGGCGCATTCGAATACGACCAGTAAGAGGCCTGACGAATCGGCTGGCATCGTCAACATGATTTTTGGTGGTCTGTTGTCGCGGAAAACAGGTGATTTTTTGTTCTATTTTGGCGGGAAATGACGACATTTGAAATTCAAATACTCACGGCCGAAGCGCGATCCATTTTTGTACCCGCAGAGTTGGTACTGGCAGAACCGCCCGCGGCACACACGGTGGCACATCCCTCCACAAAAACGATGAGATGCACACCGCCAACCGCACCGATCCCGTCACTAACATCTTTCAAAGTAAGTGTTTTGACGAGAAGTAGAGGGACTGATCGTTGAAGGTGATTTTCCCGGACTAATTTAAGATGAGCGACAGTATGATTGAGATGTGGCGCTCGATGAGAGCTCGGCTGAAATAAAGCACGACGAGACTTTTGTGCGCAAGTTCTTGTAGTTAAAGTTGCATGGATTACATGTCAGCAAGTGATGTTGTTTGCACGCTCACCAAAACACAAAGAACGATAAGCGAAGACAATCGGCAGAGAGTTCAAGTGACGTTCGCGAGTTTCTGAAAGGGGTGAATGGCCAAGCATAAACAACAATATCATAAAAGTGATTGACTGAATGAAACAACTGCATGGACAAGGCACGCACATGAGTTTGGGAGACAGAGACATCAAGAAATACAATCCATGCAAATTGCAAGTGGTTGACGTTTTTTGTAAGGGCACATCACACATCAATTAGTTGCACAGAATAAATAAAGGAGAAAATTGACAGATTCAAAACACTCAAATACAACATTATGAGGGTGATTTCAACACAAAAAAAATCATACTTGAAGAAAATCAAGCATTGCAAGCAAATATGACACTACCTAGATATGTACAGATAAACCATGCCAAAACATAACATAACATACAATTGGAA
>MZNV01001220.1:0-24169 GCA_002081555.1 Protostelium mycophagum | reverse complement strand
GTTTCTGTCAAGAGAGGAATCGACGAAAGTTTGTCTCTGTAAGGCTGGTTCCTCGACGTGGTTGAGAACCTCCTTCTGAGCGAGGAGGTTGTTGGAGGTAAGAGGCTGTGCAACAACTGATTGTGTCAGAGGAGCGGCGGGGGCAAGAGGTGCTTCGGGTATCTGTTTCAATTTTAATCTTCCAATTTGGCGGGGAATTAACAAATTACAAACCTGATTTCTGTGCTTGGGCAACAAATGCTTTCTGTTTCCGTTGTTGTCAACAAAGACGTTCTTGATCTTCTGGGCGACGGGCATGTTTGTTTTTTGGAAGTGAATAAATAAAGGTGTGTGTGTTGGGCGTTCGTGTGTTGTGAAAGTGAGAAGGTGAAGGCAGCTGTTAAACTTGATGCGAAAAGTCGCGTGAAATTCGGGTTAGATTTGAATAAGCGAAAAGTCGTGTGTTTCGGAACGGAGAAACTATCTGATCTGCAAAGGCCTTCCAGTCTTCAGTTTCACTTTGCAATTTTGGCGGTAAGAAATCACGGTAACTACCGTAAGCCTGCTGCTAATGCTCCTTACATGCCAGCGACATCAGAAAACTTGAAGAGCTATTTTTGAATCTCGTCAGTACATTGTAGAACAGGAGTAGCCGTTTCCATGGGTGTGAAGCATCAGTTGACATTACTCCAAGCTGAATAAATGTTAAAAAAATATAGAACAGAAAGTATGGTTTATTGTAAACTCCAGGTGTCCTTTAAAAAAATAAAAGTAAAAAACAATCTAGCCTCACAAATGATTTTTACATATAAAAAGCTGTTACTATTTAGTATTATTTTTTGAGAAATTGAAAAATTAGGCTGACCGAGTTTCATTAAAATAAAACAAAACAAAATGAAACACAAAGAAGCACAAATTTATTTTGGTATTCTAGTATCTACTTAGTATTATAGAGTGATGAGAGGGCCTCATAGAGTTCACTCTTTGTGCCTGCAAGTGAATTCGAGATACAAAGAATAAAGAGGTAACTTCGTTTTACCTAAAGAAAATTTTATTCATCCTCTAAATCCATTTGGTCCATCTTTCGCATGAATGATGAGATGTGTTCTGGTGGATCAATAGAGAATGTCATCCTCTTCTTCTCTTTTGGGTGCGTGAACTCGAGATGTTTAGAATACAACATCAGATACGGCACTTCATACCTACTATTCTTCAGTCTGCAGGAACCAAAGGAGCTGTCTGTGTTGCCGCAAAGCAGCATATGAAATGACAAATACACTGCAATTCAATTCTTACTTTGTGTGTTTTTTGCAGTATATTGGGTCACCCACAATAGGACAGCCTGTTGATGTCGTATGAACACGTATCTGATGAGTCCTGAATGTTTCAGAAGAATCTTTAGGGTTGTACATCACCTTCCAGTGTGGATGCGCACGTCTAATAATGCAAAACTCTCTCTCTTAGGTGTACGCCAACATTTTTCCACTTTGTATTCTGTCAGAGCGTCCTTTCCCTCCAGATTTTTCTGACCGGCATCTACAACGACCATCTTGTTGATATCTTTTGGGTGACGTGCAATAGGTTTGTTTATCATCGTTGATATCTCGGGTTTATCCCATCCCTACAACGTTGTAGATGAGCAATATTAAAGAGTATTTCACCTGAGGCTTTCCCACCACGATTGCGCCATACTTCTTGACGAGCGTCCTCGTTGTAAATTGTTCTTTCAAATCTGTACAGTTCAATAATCTAGTTTGTACAAGGTGAAAAACAAGCGTTGTAGATGGATCACCTGTGTATGCTTCGTCTGTTCGTGCGACCATCATGATACCGGCTGTGTCCTTGTCCAATCTACAACGAGTCAATATTGAAATTTCAATTTCGTGGAAAGAAAATACCTGTGAACAATTCCTGGTCTTTCAAATCCGGCTAATTTTGATAGAACACCGTAACGGTGTAATAATGCGTTAACTAACGTGCCTTTCAGATGTCCTATAAACATTAGCTCTATAATTAGAGATTTAAATTCAGAAGAATTACCCGGTCCTGGGTGGACCAACATCCCTGCGGGTTTATTAATGACAGCCATGTTCTCATCTTCAAATAAAATCTTTAGAGGTATATCTTCAGGTTCTAACTGCACAGTGTCATTCTACGTTCACTTTCGTTTTAGGAAGTGAGTGTTTGTGTCTGTGGGCTTTGTGCCAAATAAAAATATATTGTTGGGCTGTTTCTTCTGCTTTTGTTTTCTGATTGGAAGATGAGAGGTTTTCACAGACCTCTTTGCCTAACAACCATCTCGGTGCGGTATACTGACCAATGGGGGTGGTATCATTTGTAGATGGTTTGTCTAAATCCACTATGGTCGAATCTGATCATCCATCAGAGGTGGCAAAAGGTAATGATCACAAACTTTCTATTTGTGGTGGTTTCAGTTCTGATTCGTCGATTAAGAGTTGTATGTGGTCGCCAGCTTTCACTTTTGCGGACATCTTCACAGATTTTCCATTCATCAACACCTTGTACAAGTTGGGAAAACACGATATGATCACATGATTATGATCACCTTATCCTCACGTATGATCCTCTGAATCAAACTTCTCGAAGCATTAAAAGAATGAGGTAAAAACTTGTCTAATCTCTCTGCAAAGGTGCCAGCGGGGACTATGACTGAGGGATATGATGTTGAAGTGGTGATTTGTGTTGGTGATTCCACGTCAGAAGAATCATCTGAAGACGATGATTCTGCTAAGGGAGCCGGCGCATTCTGCCCTCTCTTTGATTTGGCAGGCATGTCAGAAATTTGTCTATTGATGGATAATAAAGAGGATGAACTGGTTGAAGGTGTTCTGATGAACTTGTAGAAGTGAAGGGGTCTGCAGAGCGCTGTTTGTCGTGACAACATCACAATCAAATCGGCATCCCAACATACATTGCTTGTAGATGTACACTCTTTACGTGTTGTTGTGTGATGTGATGTTGTTCAAAATCAACAAAAAACAATGCACATCAGAACCAAAATAGCCTGGTGCTTCATAATTCCAACTATAATGGGTTATACCACTATGAAATGGTCGCAGAGCATCAGCGACAGAGAAATGAAGAAGTTCGAAGAGGTGAATCGACCAAATGAAAATGAAAAATGATTAATTGATGAAGAAACAAAGAATAGAGGAACCCTCACTCTTTAGAGAAAATAAAGCCAGAAGCTTGGCTCTTCATGATCTCATCTTATCAGCACCAGACCGGCGGAAGGAAAGACAAGCGCAAAGAGAGCAACAACAATAAAGATATCAGCAGATCTGAAGAGATGAAGGCAGATTATGTTGATCGATCAGCAACGCACCAATATTTCATCATAAATAATTATTCATTGCCATTTTATTCCGTTTGTCTTCTGAGCCAGCACAAGTTCGCACTATAAATCTGCGGTAAAAATCTTGCGTGTCGGTGGAAGACCTCAGAGGGCGAAGCAATCAGAGAATAGACATAATGATTCTCACAGATCGTGAGAGACATTTGAGCTATGGACAGCAAACCTGACGTGTACATATCAAGAGGAAATACAAAAACAATCCCAATACTCTTTTTATAATTAAATGCCATTATCGACTACTCTCTTTAAATCTCAATGAGTGCACCAATTTAAAATGTCCTTCCGAGGATTTTCGAATTCTTTTCCCGCGAAAACCGTTTTTAAAATTTCAAACCGCTCTCGGCAGATCAGATCACCAACCGCCATGGAACGCAACGGGAGGAGCCCAAGAGATTAGAATGCATAGAAAAAGCGCCAAAAAAGCGCTTCTTTGGACTACAGAACTACATTAGCACCTCCACTGATATATCTATCTCAAAATCCTCATATTACTCTTTGATGGGCTGAGATCAGAGGCCCTCCCTCACTTTGAGTATTACATAACGTAAGTATCTTACAGTTTTCAGAAAAGGACCCGCTCCATTTTTCTTCATTTCCTAAAATACCTCAGCACGTGGACGTCCAACCCCTTTCAGCAGCTCTTTATCCTTCATGAGGATTATTCCCAGAAATTCCTTCAGGTTCTTTCCAAACCATATCATGTCGTGAGGCGATTCAGTTCCTAATCTCTCATGCCTTTTTCTGATATAAGGCAGAACACCCCCTCTTCTGCCACTTGGGGTTGGATCGACTTTGTGATCGTTTCATTGGATTATCCAAGTTCTAATCTTCACCTTTAATTCACTTTGGTCACAATAGAGAGTGTATACCAGTCCGTCAGCTCACTGATGCCCAAGTCGGTGAGTTCGTGCGCAACGGACCCCTGCTCATGAATACTTACAATTGCAGTCCTGCTGAAGCCCGGGTCAAGTGTCCACATGCTTGACGGCCGAGAAGATGGCTGAGGAGAATTGGACTGTTTTTACCCTCTTTTTGAGAACATGACTTATTACGGTAGTTGGGGTGAATGTATAAAGATGCATCCACGAGTGAGTACTAGATGCTCTCACTGCTCATCATTTGATGTTTGTGCAGAGCCTCAAGATGTGCATCCACTTCCGCCAAGTATAAAAAGCAGGTCTGCTTGGAAGACCACTGTAGAGCCATCTTCAGGTATCTTTTATCCTCCAGCATGGATGTACATTGCATTCAACACGAGTTGATCTAAAGATCTTCCATCTGCTGATTATTTCTGATATTTTACAGAGCCCACAGTTCCTTCACGTGCATTGCCAAGCGTTGCATCAAGATAGCAGAGAACTGTACAATGCTGTGTCAAGCAATTTTTGACAGATGGCGGGAAAAACGACGAACACAAGATCCTTGATAGTATAGCGGATAAGTATACCACCCTGTCACGGTGGGGACCCGGGTTCGATTCCCGGTCAGGGAGCTTCTTTTTATGTCCTCTTTATAATCATGTATTTTTTAATTTAGTGGGATAAATCCTTGATGCATTTGTAGAGGTAAAAAAGTCCTTTCCTGACTTTCTCTCAAAAAAAATTATTGATTCGAAACTTTACCACTGTAAGAAGTGACATTTGACAGGTAACGTCCCAGTGGAGCAAAATAATCGCTCCTACCTGGGCTCGAACCAGGAACCTTTCGGTTAACAGCCGAACGCGCTACCGGTTGCGCCATAAGAGCAGCTGTGGTCGGCCGAAAAAGTGAGCTAACAATTTTTTTATCATCTACAACGGCTGTCAGATTTGGTTTTTGCTGGGTTCAATTTTTTGTCTGTGTAAAATTTTTTTGGATTTTTCACTGAATTATGTTTTTTGAAAAAACAATAACTTTTATGGCCTAAAGGGAAAAGTTATGTGTGTATATTTTTTGTGGATGAGAGAGCATCGAGAATTTCTGGACGAGATTCCTATGCCAGAAATATCAATCACGACGAGAAATTCACCAGAGATTTGAAAATTGTTGGATTTGCATGTCTCTCAACAGTGCAAGAAATGAAGAACAACCGATCGTGAAATATCATTCCAACAAATGAGATAAAAAATCACATTATATTGTAGTGTTATGTTGGTACAAATACGAGAAAAAATGCTGGCCTAAATAATAAAATAAATAATTGTTCTTTTTGGTTGGATTATTATGTATTTACACTGCTGTAAAAAGTGTTGAATTATATCAATACTACAATAGTGTAGATAGCACACTGGTTCCCAAAAAATACCTTGTTTCATGTACAAAATTTCACAATACAATACTATTTCGCCAACATTTTATTGCTCATCATGTGGTGAAGAAAAAAAAAACTTGGGACACTCCGCTCCCCAAAAATGCTTCTTATGTTCATACTTATAAATGCTATAGCTGAGGCCGAGAGAGAGAGCGACTGTGGAGAGTAAGAGGAGGACGACTTCATCGGAGAAGTAACCTTGCGATTTTACAACGCAATAAAAAATCGAAGATTCATCAAGTTTTATTGCTCATCGTTCTCATCATCTTGTGAATCTGTTGCAATTAATGGAGTTTGCATGATTTGCCGAACCTGCCAGTGTTGGTTTCCAAAAAATTTGGAGAAAATAAATGGTAGACTTTTTCATAGTTTGTAGATATGGGCATTTCTTTTTCCAAATTCCACAACAGCTTGTTGCTAAGAATTTGTCCAAACCAATTGTTGAGTGATTCTGCTCCTGTGATTATTTAAAATAAATACTGTATTAATTTTCCACCTTCTTGTGCCATAGCTGGTGCGCCAAACCTTTATTATTTTATTTTTATTTTATTACTTGAAACTTATGATTGAATTGCGGTCATCAAACTGTTCAGTTTGTGTTTGTGACCATCAATTGATGGGAGGGAAAGATCGAGATGTGTCTAATGACTCTCAAATTCTGCTGGTCAGACACGCCAAAATCCAATAATTTATTTACAACATACGAACAACAGTCGAAGAAGTATTTATTGATCAACCTCAGTGGGTGAAATTGTCCAAGACATAAGCAGGTACGTACCCTGCATATATAAACACCCCCACATTTGACATTTCAACAGTTACCTTCTACTATCTTTCTCTCTGCGTTACTCAGTTTGCAAAAGTCCTCCAGGAATAACAAACAGCATATCACGTCATCGGACAGTTCTTGAACACCCTTGTTCCTACTCTTGTCAGTCTACAACTACATCTACAACTGGCTCATTACTCTTTTCCGGAGATGCTGATGTTCAATCTGATGTATTGTCCCACGAGTGCCAAGATCTTCTTTGTAATGGAAGAGTGAAATTGTTTCAATATGGTGATGACCCCAACGATGAAAGGAGTAGAGTCAAAGGCCGTCTTGTCCTTGGGGTTCTTGTGCTGGAGTCCGGCGAGTTGTGCGTTATAACGAAATTTGGTGACCTTGTTTGGGTCAGAGAGAACGCAGGTGGTTTGACCGAGTTTTCTTTGCGCTTTGCAGAAATGCATTTCTACTGATAGTTCTGAGCATGTTTTCGGCATTTACGGAAGTACTACAACACGACACTGCGGCAGAGCCGCAGTGAATAACACACCGAGAGCTTCGACAAAATTCTTATTTGCCGAAACAGCGGCAGAGCCGCCAAAAAACACTTGACATCATTCGTTGAAGAACAATATATCTACCTGCGACAAGATGTAAGTGAAGGCGACGTATGCAAAGTTCTCGATCGGGTATGTGGTGATGTATATCTTTGTATAAGGATCGTTGATTCCTGATATCTCCAGATACTTGCTTAACTCTGACAACAAAAAGTTCTCTTCGCCGGGGTAAGGCTTCGTTTCGGGTCTGTGAGATGTCACGAATCATGACGTGTGATATCATATCAACTCACTGCAAGTAGTGCTCTTGGATGTCCTTGATGAGGGAGTTGTTCATTGTAGACATCGCACAGTATAACTGGTTAGAATCCAATTTAGAGGCCAACTACTCCGTCAGTTTTCACCCAAATTTCGGAGAAAACTCACGTTCAATACGATGGCGATCTGTTTACGTAACAGTTGTAGAAGCCCAACTCGGGTGGTGACGTCATTGAAGATGGTAGTGAATTTTCCCAAAGTCTGTATTCCGGGGGGGTACAGTTTAGAAGGGTGTATCGTTGGGAGCGAATTGATAGGTGACAATTTGTTGGCATATTCTGCCAGAAAATTCTTCATGCTTGGTGTCATCTACAACAGTCAATTTCTAAGGTCATGAATCTCACGTGAAGTGAACACGGTAGTTACCGTCAGGATCACCGAAATCACCAAAAGAACAATGAAATTTCACGGAAATTACCTCTCTTCTGATCTCGCGCGTGAATTTCTGCAGCTGGGCTACAATCATAAAGCACAACAATTGGTCGAGTCCACTCATCCCAAATACCGATACCGCAGACAACAACAAGTCGAAGCTCTTGGCACCAATGACCTCTTTGCCGGACTGGTCGAACCAGCCTGACATCTGGAATACATAAACCGTCCTCTTGACATCTGTCAGGGTCATCAGAGCGTTTGCGAGTCTTCCGATGAAGTTTCTGGAGAGCCTGTGATGTTTGAATTATGGTCATATTTCAATGTTGAATATATTGATACTTCTTAACAATAAAAACTTACTCATCAGTAGGTCTGTAGACGGGTATAGGTATGGCCACAGATTGGTATACAGACTGCCAGTCGTATACCTTCTTCTTTAAAAACCTGTTGCACTCCTGCTCAACATTGAAATTTATAATCCTGGAAAACTCCTCTTGCCAGATCTTCAATCCGTAGACATTCACGTAATCCGAAATGTACTGGAAAGATCTTTGAAATTTCAGCGAGATTTCACCGAGTTTTCGCAGTCACCTCCGGATACCGTCGAGTTGTATCTCGAGGCCTCTCAATCTGGCATTGAATTCGTCTGTTGTGTTGGTGGGAAATTCGAGCTTATTGTTTAGTGCGGAAGATATCTGGAGCACGAGCTCCTTTCTTATCCCGTCCTCTAACAGTTGCTTGGGGTCCACTTTGATGATACCTGGATCATTTATGTTTACTGCATTTGAGTCGATATGTCGCGATAAGATAATATATTTGTCGCGATAAATAATATATTTGTCGCGATAAAATAATATATTTGTCACAATAAAATAATACATTTGTCACGATAAAATAACACATTTGTCACGATAAATAATATATTTGTTACGATAAGATGATATATTTATTTTTGAAATATAAATATTATTTAATATAACGATCATATGATGTACAACAGAATTCGTTTCGTGAAGTGTTCAGAACAAAATAAATCTGCGGGATGTGTAACATACCGATCAAGGTCTGGTTCATGGCGAGGATTCCTTGTGTGAAAACAGATATAGAATGACTCGCCTTCGCCAACAGATACCTCTGATCCAATTGGCCAAACCTGGCCACATAAGTATAATACAATATATTACATCCACGACCAAGTCTTTCTTGATGTGAAGCTGAGTGAAGAGGTAAAAGTGCCGCAGTAGAAATCAGGTGAATACGAATCAACAACTACAGAGGTGGATGTTCTAAAAATAGAACTCACTCGACGAGTTTGTCCCTGTCAATACGGTGTGGGATCTCTTTGATCTTATTGGTCTGCAAGTCTATAATTGTACTCAATATCTCGAACATGCTCTTCGGTACAATCTCCAACACCGTTCTCACGAACGCCACCAGTTCACCTGTCAAACGTCACCCACGTCACGTGTCAGATGTGACAGTTAAGTATGGTCTCGTTGTAGTTTGACGTACCGGAATAATATTCAGAAACGGAGACAAGATCTGCGCTCTCGGCTTGGTTGATTCGGACTAAAGGCATTTGTAGAATAGACGTTAATTTCAAAAAGGTGGCTCTCAGCTTCAGCACAGACCAGGGGTCCCTGCGGGAGTCAGATACTGGGGTTCGATTCCTCCCACCGACTCACTTTTTGATTCTCATCTGCATGCCTTTGACGTAGCTGTGGATGAGTTGCCATGCGAAGGTGAGGTCTCCCACAACCGATAATGTCACAAGTACCTGCACCCCTCAGTTTACAACTGCCTTTTCGAAGACTTTGAGATTTTTTCCAGGAATCTGTGAGATCACGAGAACTTTGGTGAACATATGAAATTTCAGGGGAATTTCAGTGAATAAATACCTCCTCTTTGATGTTGATTATACGCAACATCTGGTTAAGATATCCTCTTGTATCCACCAAGAATTGTTTCACTTGGAGACTCTGGTCGATTTGCTGGAATTCTTCAACTTGAATGAGGGCTTGTATCAACTGCGCGATCTTTCTTCCCGCCATGACAAAGTCACTGTAGTCCAAGCCGACAATCTGTTGTCCTGGAGATGTCAAAGCATGTCAAAATGACACTTAAAGATATTCTTATTGCCGAACGCAATACAAAAATAAAATTTGTCATTGTCAATATCATGATGACATGTGTCGAACTCATATGTGATGACGTCATTTGACGTACCTATGTGCTGGAACCATTTCATCAAATTTTCGTTCTTCTTGACACGGGTTAGGGCTTTCTCTCCGGAGAAATATTCGGATAATTCTGTCATTCTCTCGGTACATTCCTTCTTATGGGATTCCCATCTTTTAGGTTCAGTTACGTCTATCTACAACGAGACATTTTTATTCACCTGTCTTTCTTCGCGTTTAGCAGGTCTTGGAACAAGCTCTTCAATATGTACTAAAAATAAATCAGAAAATAATTTGGAAAATAAAATGAAATAATTTACTTTACTTTATTAAATAACATATTAAAAGATCATTTAAAAATTAAATTAAAATAAAATACCTCGAATTGTGCGGTATCCAATAAGAGATGTAATATCTTGTCGAAGTCGACCTCCCCTTGATATATCATAGGTTTTATCTTCTTATCATTACACGTGACGTGTAACATCACCCATCTACAACTGTCATCATTACTTCATCATGGTGACCTTACCTCAGTGTCACGTTGGCGTCTCGTACGCATGCCAATAATTTTCCCAAGTTATCGAGAATATATTCCTCTGTCAAGACACCTTCAGATAAAAATCCGGTGAGCTGCTTCATCAAACTGAGACAATGTCATTTATTTTATTTTTCAAAATTCAAAAAAAATTACTCACGTATCGACTTTTCCAAAGTGAAGGTCTCTCAATCTGTTGACATTGTTGATCAGTACACTGCTAGAAATAGCCGCCTTGGCCGCTCTGTACCCGTCCCATACCTGTCGTTCCTGTCAGAAATGACAGGTTGTGACGTAACTTACGTCAAGTAGATCTACGGTGTATCCAAGGTAATAAGGGACCATCCAGTTGTCAGGGAAATGCTTATCCACTATCTCTCTCATAATTGCCTACTTCTATCAGAACTTTCCCAGAACTTTCCACGAATCTTCCGTGAATTCTCCTCACCATCTCATCTTGTAGCATCTCCGGCACAAAGTACAAGATGATGTAGATCATGGAGGCTTGTGTCGACAAGGCGGTACTTCTGTGATCTGGCAGAGGGTATGACAGGTTTTGGTTGTAGATGTCATCACTCCTGAGTCTTCCTATCAACATCCTGATGAAGCTCTTGGGTATGGGCACTCTGCTGTAAAATTCTTCGGGGTAGTTCTGTGGCCTCTTTGGGCTGTTAAGGACGAAGCCGGTGCTTTTCAACAGCTTGCAGACTTCGTCGATGAGGGGCTCTTCGGCTTGGCCCTACGTGTGTTGGTGTTTTGCGGAATAATTTTTTGTTCTGATGGTATAGATATGGTTCATCTGTTTTGGACCACAAAAATTTATTTTTGTTTTGGGAAAAATTTATTGGTTAAAAATCACCTTATAACGGAGGTAAGATATCAGCATACGTTCACGCACGATTCCTAAGATATCTCAGTCTGTATGTCGAGATATCACCTCACCTTCTATCTTTTCATCGAGGAGTTTGAGGATGACACCCCACAAATAAGGTGCTTCTGCCATAAGCTGCTTTCCGTCGTTGTTTAATAAAATACCCTGTAGTTTTATTCACATCAACTTGCTCATTATATATACTCATCACAAAACTCGGCTCTGCCGCAGCTAGACTAACGTTGGGTTTTATGTTGAAGAGGTTGTCTTCTCTTCGGTGATTGCAGCTCTATGGACACCTGCCTTCCGCTGCTTTTCAAATATTCGAAGAAAATTACCTCGAGGGTGTGTTGAATAAAAACGCCATTCTCCAAGTCTTCGAGATACTGTGTGAAATCTGTACAGGTCATGCCACATAATGTATCATCATGATGTTAGACAGAATTATTCGCGGCTTTGCCAAAGTCTTGGAATGATGAGAATGTCTAAGAGCTGGGTTTCATTTTGAGCGGTGAAATTATTGATGGAACACGAGAGATGTGATTTTTTGGTTCGTGATGAGGATACCTTTTATGTATTTGTAGATTCCCTCGAATAAACCGTAGAATCTGCGAAGTATCTCGATGTGATTGTCTCTAAACTCTTCATCGGCGTCCATGAGGTTCTATTTACCATCAGAAAAAATTTTCAGTGACCAATTCATTCTCGATTTAAAATGAATATGATCGCTGGGCTGATCTCGAGATAGATAAGAGGGAATACTCACAGCATTAGAGGCAATATTGTGTTCGCATAGATCGGTCTTCGACAAGTAAGTGAAATCGAAGATGAGATCCCCATATCTCCTCTGTGTCTCTTTATCTGCCAGACGGAAAGCGGAGGGAATATTATCGCTCAAACGTAGCAGCTCTGCGATAATAGAGTTTCCTGACAGGAATCAATACTGCTCGATTTTACATTATGGCTTGATAATTGAAATCAACAGTGTCACATTGTTTGAATAGATTAGGTCTCGATCAACAGCTCTTTTCGACGCTGCTGGTCACTCTCCCAAGTTTTGATAAATCGAATCACCTCTAGATACAATTCGAAGCAGAGTCTGACCGCATATGTTGTTCTGAGCCAGGAAATCCATGCTTCTATCCCTGATCGTTCCCGCAGCCGGTGCTCGCTGTTGAGAGCGAATAAAATGCTGTTGTAGACCAACAGACTTATCTTATTGTAGACCGTGAGAATCGGATTCGACAAATCACTGACACAGAAGATGGATGGTCGTGTGATGAAAGAAGCATGGTTCGGCGGAAAAAGAGAATTGATAAAAGACGTTAGGACAAAAATATTTTCCCGCCAAAATTCGTCAAAAGACGTTGAGCTTGTTTGCACGGTTTTTGCAGTGGATCATCGGTAGTTGGCGTGTTGCTCTTCATTGCACGTTTCGTTCAGCTGGACCTTCACAATCCTTTTCAACTCGCCTCCCACCCTCCCACCCTTGTTCTGCTCTGTATTTTAGGGCAAAAAATTGTTTCGAGTGAGAACACCACATGTTCGGTGTACACTGGAGAAAATGAAGAAAAGACGTTAAAGTCCAGGTCAGCCCATTTCTCCCACGTACGTCGCGGGGGTTTCAAAAGGCGCTGGACAATGTTGGCATATTTATAATGATGGCGTTTGTGCGATAGTGGCTCATAACACGAACACGATACAAGAACCTCTTGCCATTAGTCTGTAAAAATACGCTTCACACCAACCCATCCAAATTCGAAGACATATGAAAATGATTTATTCACGATAACAGCTTCTTTTATTGTTTGTATTTATGGCACTGAAATATGCGATGGGCGGAATCACGTGATTTTTAACGGCAGTCGTAAACAGCAGTTGGAGAGTTACAGACAAACAGCAGCATGTCTGAAGAGCTAGAGAAAGGTGATAAAGTCACTTGGAACAGCCAAGGTGGCACTATAGAAGGAACAGTGGAAAAGAAAGTAGAAGGTGATACAAAAATCAAGTCCCACGAAGTCCATGCCTCTAAAGAAGATCCTCAGTACATAGGTATGGCTATTCTATTGTGAAACTTTGCATGGAGCTCATCTAACGCAGTGAAGAGTGATAAGACTGGTGCCAAAGCGGCACACAAGCCAGAGGCCTTACATAAACAAGATGACGGAGAGGATGGTGGAAAATCCGATGACGGGGAAGAAAAGGAAGAAGACGAAAAAGGTATGTCACTCAGCCGTTTTGTGGCTCATTCTTCCTTCAGAGGCCAAATCTCCCAAAAAGAAGGGATCTCCAAAGAGATCGGCAAGCCCAAAGAAGTCTGCCAGCCCAAAGAAGGCCAAATCAAGCCCCAAAAAAGCAGATTCAGAAGGTGAAGATGATGAAGAAGAGGAGGAGAGCGAAGAAGAGGCCAAATCCCCAAAGAAGAAGGGAGGTAAAAAGGCCGCAGACCCCAACGCAGGTGTCGCCACGCGTACTCGCAGCAGATCTGGTGGAAAGAAGAGGAATACAGAGGATGACGAGGAATATAATGTGAGCTGTGGATGTATATGAGATCTGACGTCATCTGACATGAACGAAGGAGCGAACTGCCAAGAAGCCCAAGGCAAAGAAGTCTGCCAGCCCCAAAAAGGCCCCTGGAAGCCCAAAGAAAGCACCAGCAAGTCCCAAGAAAAAGAAGGCCTCTGAAGAGGAGGATTCCAAAAATGAGGAAGAAGATGACGAATTGACCGCAGATGAGAAGACAGTCGTCAGTGATTTCAAGAAGCTGGTCAACATGTCCAGCGATGAGCTCGAAAAATGGCTCGAAACGACCGAGAGTAAAGAGGTAAAACCACATACATTTTATTCCCATCATGACGTCATCGCAGACTGGGTTCACCAAAGAAGGAGAGTCTGAAGCTGTCGGCCACAAATCCGGAAAGAAGATTATTGAGATACTTGGAAAGAGCGAGTCTGACTACTCTGAAGAGGACATTGCTCACATGAGAAAAGTCAGGAGCTACATCAAGAGACACTCTGCACAGCGGCCAGAGAAGGAAGACTTGGAACACACGAAATGGACTTATTCTCTTAAGAACTGGGGACATGATCCCAGCAAATGAGACTTGTCTTTTTGTAAATTGATAAACGATTACCGAATGATCTGTTCAACAAGTCATTTATTTTCGCTACATAACAAACTACTCGGACATATTGTATGCGAGGTTGAGGGGACCCAGGGGTTTAGAATTTCAAGTAAAATTATGTACAGCGAGGAGGGCAAAGTTTGTCGGTGCTGTTCTCGGTTTCACCAAGTGGCGGCCAGTCTCTGCCAAACACTCTCTGTGTGTTCGCGGGCAGCCGGGGTTTCTCTAATTAGAGGACGGCGTTTCTGTGACATTTTCACTGTAACGCACGTGCACTGCACGGTTATTTTTCTAATTAGTCTCTAATTAGAGGTGGCTGTATCCCAGTGAAATAGAGAATACTACAATAACAGCATAAATATAGATGACAAGGAACAATGAATGCCTGTTGATTTTTTTGTTGCGAAGGCAACTGCAAGCGCACGTCACATTACCGCAAACCACGTTAGGGACTGCTAATCTTGTCTGTAGATTGCGAAATTCAAAAAATCCCCAGGAACCACATTCCTTCCTTCGATGCCTTTCTGGCACTGAAGATATGAACCCCACCTTGAGGACTTCTTTAGATAAACCCAGGAGAACTCGTGGGACATCACCAACCTCATCGTCAAGTAGGATCACCAACCAAGTTTCAGAATGGTTCTCTATGTTATCTCCAAAGATAAGCAGGCGTTATGAAGAGGATCTAGTCGAAGACATCGTCGATGTTGAAGATAGTGGGATCATACATAGACACCATGAAAAACAAGAGATGCTGCCAATGATCAACACACCAGAATTGAAAAACACTCTTCAAGACAAGCACCTTCTTTTTGGTGCGCTCGATCTTTCTGGGTTCACAACTAGGGCACAATTCATGATCAGCGTCGTTGGATTATTTGGTTTCTTTTTACCATATGGTCTACTGCAGGTGAGGCATCTCCGTACTTTATAATCATTCAAGGCCATATTACATCCACTTTTGTCTGTCACGACCACTGATTTGCATATCGATCGGGCTTCACCAAAACGAAAACAGATCTCAATCTTCTGCAACCGACTGATTTCGATTTTCATTTTCTTCAGGAGAGACTCTTTCGCCTTCCAGACTTTCACTTTGGACTTTTCGTGACCTTATTGCAATACTTGTGTTACTTGCTATTTTCATTCACAGAGAGGAAATTGACCGGAGATACTGCCGCTAGGTGGGCATCATGAATGCAAGAATTTTATTCGGTGGTTCGGAGCTGCTGACGCGGCAATTGGCACAGATGACATTTTAGTTTTATTTGATCTCATCACAAGCGATGATTGTACATTCATCCCAAAATCACAAACTTGTGATAGATCACATCACTTTACATGATTTCACAGAACTAGCAGCTCGAATTTTCTCTTCTTAAAGATGTTCAGGGCACCATGGATCGATTATGCAAAGATATCCGTATTTGTTGTCTCTTCCCTTGCGCTCTCCAACTTGTCACTCGATTACCTAAGTTTTCCCACAAAAGTCCTTTTCAAGGTGAATTTCCAAGAAATTTCGGTGAATTTTCCATGATTTTTTTGACGCGTTGTAGTCCTCCAAAGTGATCCCACTCATGATCATCGGGAGATTCCTTTTCGGAAAAAAGTGAGTCGTTGTAGATGGGATGAGAATAACTGTTGTAGATACTCAGTGTCTCAGTACATCGCTTCAGTTTTATTATTGCTGGGTGTCATTTTATTTTCACTCGCTGACGCAACGGTACGGACATCGCCGACAAGTCTCGGTAAGTCTCACGTTATTTAACGTGAGTGACACGTGTAGGGATCATTCTACAATGCCTTTCTGTTGCGTGCGAATCTATTGGACAGAACTTACAGGATGTGGTGATGAGCAAACATTCGTGTACAGAGCGTGAGATGGTGACTGTCTTCATCTATATCTCATCATGATATCTCATTATCGTCTTATTGATCTCGGCTTTGCCGGAGTGCGATGTCACGAAAATATAAAAATGTCGACTCGTAAAAAATCACTCTGACCTAGTACTCAATAGGGTGAGAAATTTCGTTGAAAATTCGCAAATATTTATTTCTCTCTTTCAGAAAAAAATATATTCGACAAAAATATGATTGGCAAGTCCAACAATAATTTTTAACGGCTATTTCTGGGGTTAACCGCTATTTCTGGGCATTTTTGAAAGTTTTAGATTTATCATCAGGCCCTGATCGGAGCACCCTTAGTCACCATCGGACTCGTCTTCACTGGTCGGATGTTTACTGCATTAGAATACTCCTCACAAACACCCCTCGTCTACAGCCTCACTTTCGTATCCTTTCTTTGGAATTTCCTCGAATTTTCTCGGAAGTTTCTTTGACTTTTCAGCTGATGTCCATGTGTGGATATATGGGAGGTGTTTTCGCTCTGAACATCACGAAGACCTGCGGAATCTTTGTCACGGCGACGGTTGGTACCTGCAGGAAGCTGACAACACTCGTGTTATCTTTTGTTGTTTTTCCTAAGCCGTTTCTTTTGAGCTACCTCTTTGCTGGTGAGAAGATTTAAAAATTTAAAATGTTTTATGATACTTATACTATTCCAGGAGTATTTTCGGTTTCTGGAATTCTACTGAATATTTACGCGAAGAACCAGAGAGAATTTCACGAATTGTACAAATGGATGTTCAATAGGACATGACGGTTTTGAATTGGCGAGCAACGCGAAAGATACGATGTTTTCTCATAATGCAATGGGACATCAAATAAACTGAACAATCATGAATGACCAGCAAACACATCGCGTCGATGGTCCAGTGGTAGAATTTCCGCCTGCCACGCGGGAGACCCGGGTTCGATTCCCGGTCGACGCACGGTTTTGCCAATTTTATCCATTTTTATGTTTATATTCGTTGTTGTGTGGAACAGGGTCCGCACCAGAATTCGGTTCCTGGAACACATCCAGAATGAAACAGATGACGTGGAACGAAAGTATGAATTTTCTCAGAATTTTTGAGCGCAATAAATCCCATAAAAATTCTGGAAATTTCAAATCAATTTTTGAAAATTCGTGGATTTTTCTGAATGATCAAGTAGTGTTTGGACAGTAAATCTAGTGATGAAGAGGGCTCATGCTCCTTGTGAATACAAATATAATGTCTATGTACCCGTTAACGTGAGGATTTTTAACTTTAGATCGAATTTTGTTATGTGATGGAGCTGTGCACAAGAATAATGGAGCATCACAAATCTCTTTGATAAAAATCACCAAAAGACACAAAAATGCTCGAAAAAACACAAAAATATCTCGGTTAATTTCGAGGTATAACGGATCTTTCTTCTGGGGCATGTTAGACGCGATATTCTGGACTCTTGTGGCTGGAGTACTCTTCTACAAGAAGATCTTCTTCAAAGTATAAAATGAGGATTTATTCATGATTTTATAGTTGTACAAGACACTTTTGTGCTGCGTGTTGGCTCAGGTTGCGGTGGGAGTTTATTATTTAGAAATCTGAGGTTTCCTTCAAATTTCGAAACAAAAGAAATCTCAACCCAGGGCAACTTTGACTGCGATTTATAGGTATCTTATCCGGCGGGAAGATATCAAATTCTGAGGGAGTTTGTAAAAAATCGGTTTTTGAACTTTGAAATGTGCGGGTGGGTGTGACTCACGGAGCGGCCGTTGTCTTTGGTACGTGGAAAGACCCAGTGGAGAGGTTTGAGAGGGCGTTAGAGGAGAGGTCCGGAAACGTTAGAGACAAATTGGGAATTGATGATAATTTTGATTGCAAGTTCTTATTTGAAGAAATCATTTTGGGCGTCTGTCAGAGAAGTTCCTGCCGGCCACTCGCATAAAAGGAGACCTTTGAAACTTGAACAGTGTTCAGTGTATCAGAGGAAAAGTGTGTTGCGAAGACAAGAAATCAACAGACACACAGATCCCGATCGATTCACATCATGGCTCTCAGAGCATGGAGTCACTTCCAACATTTCTATTCAGGAATCAGGCAGATCTGAGGATCCATTTTCTGCCCTTCTTTGTCTGATCATGTGAACGATTTCTAAGAATCTAATTGAAGAAAGAAGGTTGGAGAGACACATCATTCTGGGCACCTTATTTCAGTGAGCGTACATTCTGTTGTATTGGAAGGCTGATACAAGCAGATATGTTGCCAAAAGAGTACGATCTTATCCTTTCCTGGACTGAAGAGAGGAGCTCGCTCATCTTCAAAATCACAAAGTGTTTGATTACATACATCATGGCAATGAAAAATGATCTCAAAGAACATTACAAGATGATCATTTTCTGTCGGGGTAACCGAGGTACTCCAAAATTCACAATCACAATCATATCGATTTTGATCCGTATTTGTGGTATGACCACGCTTTAAATTTGTGATTAAATATTATAACATGTTATTCTACTTTGCGCTGGTTGAGAGCTAGTGAAGACTTTTGGTTTTGATAGGTCTGAAAGGATTTTTCTGAGAAATTTGAAAAAGTGAATTTTTATTTTTACTGATTTAAAATATGTACTTGGCTAACTTGAAATTCTCCCGCGCATCAGCGAATTCAAATTTCAAAATTACACTCTTATAGTTCACTCAAAATCTTCAGCACATTGGATCGATGAGGAAAAAAAACTTCCCGCGCTGATTCTCATGGCCGACATGCTCAATCATCCCATCATGAGACCTGACGTGATCAGATGGGCCAACTATTCTGAGAATATAGAGGACAATTCTTTCTGCATCTATAACAGAATGGAGTATTAAGCGGGAGAGCAGGTGTGTTTTGGATACTTGCTGTGTTCTTTGAAGATTTTTTCGCGGTAAACACCGTATAAAAAAACGGTAAGGGACCGTGATTATCTTCCTCTCTTGAGATTTACAAAGTTATTGAATATTTTGAAGGGTCTGGATTGACTACGGAGCAAAGACAGATTCAGATTTCTTATCCCATTATAGGATGGTGCTGCTGAATAATCCCTTCAATTTCACACAATTTTCTTAGACAGAAGATTTTTTTTGGGACAAGAAAAATATTGGCGATACGAACAAAATTTTGTCTATATGTAAGTATACTATATGGTCACTTTTGGCGCCAAAAACATCCTGGGGGTTTAGCTCATATGGTAGAGCACTCGCTTAGCATCGATTCTAGCTTGCGAGGGGTACAGGGATCGATACCCTGATCCTCCACAACCTTTTTTACTCCTGCGTTTTTTTAATTTTTAAAAAAATTTCTTTTTTGAATTTATTCTGCAATTCGGTAGAATCTAAAAAGTGATATCTTCACAGAAAATTCAAAATCTACGGTAACATACCACCTTTAGAGCTACTTCTTGCGGTAAGAGTTTTTTTGCACAGAAGGATTTTTTTTCTTTTTATTGAATTTTGTGGAATGATACAATTCAATAGAAGAGAAGTCCCGTATTGAACAATCTTTGAGATCACATTTGCCAAAGATATAGATATCATTTTCTTTCCAAATCTGGAATTACAAAAAAAAGTGAAATAAATTCTGAAATATAAAAGAGATCCGTTTAAATGACGATCTACACTGCGGCATAAGACATGAGAGAAAAGTGATTGACAATCTGATCGATTTGACCATCGAGGAGATCGAAAAGAAATACATGCATGAGGTAATGTCTAAAACAGACATGTGATTGATGTTCATTGCAGATAGACATGGACGAGGTGTCCGCAGAGGAAGTGACAACAAACATGATCACGGCAATGTGGTTCATCAAAGAGCAAGGCAAACTCGTCAAGCGGTTTTTGAAGGCTCTGATCGAGATCGAGAAGTTCTACGGAGAAATGAATGATGACGATGATGATTGGAAAGTGAAATATGTAGAGGACAATTGGCAGTCCTTCATAGTAACTAAATGAAATAAACACCCTCCTTTAAGCTCGTTGATTGTTCTCACGAAATACCGGCTTCAAGAGAGTTGTTTAGAGTGTACATTGTTTATGATAACTGCTGGACATCTGCCAAACTTTGGTAGATTCTGAAATTGAATTTAAAGCACAAGAAAAAAGGCGGGAAAAATTGGGGTTTGAATTTCAAGTTAAAAAAATGTGAAAGTGTCTCGGGAGGATGACGGTGTCTCCGCTTGTTTTGAAGAAGTGAATAATTCATTTGAACATTCTTTTAGCCGTTGTAGAAGTAATCAGATGACGTCAAACCACCATTCATTCATGTCCTTTCTCTTAAGGACCCAAAAATCCCAGTCATCCTCCGTGGTCTCTCCTTACTCTTAAGCGTTCCTCGTGCAGACAACGATGTCAACTTCTCTCTCATAACTTCATCATCACTCTGCGGATCTACCTCCTCTTCTCGAGCCAATGCTTCTTTGATGTCTTGTGTCATCTTTGGTGATGGCGGCATCGACATGGGTCTGGATGAGCTCTCTATATTGAGATGGCGTCGCGACAACTTCCCAGACTCTGTCTTGCGCACCACCTCTTTGGGCTCTTTCTGGTCCTTCGAACTCGTCTCTGACTCGTTATCACTCAGATGCACTGCACTCCTTCTGAACAATTTCAGAAAAGAAACGTTGCGCCTCAGTTCTGAAGTGGGTGATCCTGAGTTGGGGGAGTTTAGACCCTGATCCTCCACTGTATAAGAACGGGATTTACGCATCATCTCCTGGTTTTTTTTCTCCATCTCGCGTTCGCGCTTCTTGCGCTCCTTCTCCTCCTTCTTCAATTGCTTGAGATATTTCTTCTGGCGCTTGGCGTCTTGGAGATGCTCCATAGTTTGGTCCAGTGTGGATTTAGCCCTCGTTCGGGGTGTGACACTGCCACTTCCGGAGCCTGACAAGACGTCAGATGTCATATTGACAGTTTTGGCAGATACGTACTTGGTTCGATGGAGCGTCGCAGGAAATCCACGTTGTTCAAGTGCATTTCTTTTCGTGAGGAGGGAGGACTTTGTGTCTACATTTTTCAATGAAATTTATTAATCATTGATCTGGTGACTTGGCTTAAATCAAAAACATAAAAACGCTGCAATGATTTGTGGCAAAAGCCTCAAACAAAATCAGACTTCAATTCCGCTTACTGTCTGAGGTGTGAGCGTGCCATCAGGTGACACATCTCCGTACATCTTCCTCATCTGATCCCATTCCATCTCAATTATTCGCCGCTGCATCGCAGATGTCAACAGTGCGTCATCTTGTGTGTTTGCTCTCCTTCTAAACGAACTCCAACTCCACACATCTCCTTGTGCCGCGACAGGATCTATAATCCTACACGCGTAAGAACAACTCGACTACAACGAGCCAGAAAATCACTCACGCTGGGTGTTCTGGCGGATTGGTGGGCATCAATTTTCGGAGGCTGTTGTTCATCTGCCTCTCTTGTTCTAAATTATCAAGAGCTCTCGCTTGTGACTGCACCAACTCCCGGATGCGCTGTTGTGCTCCAGCATTTTTCTTTCTCTCCTCATCTAGCGTGCTCAAAGTGTTTTCGTGTGAGGATTTGACTTCTAAGATTTCACCAAGAAGCCGCTTGTGGCTCTCTGTTGGATCAGAAGTGCTGTGGTCGGACATCAACAGACGTAATTGATCCACTAGTACCGAGACCTTTGGCGCCAAAATCAGAATTCAAATTTTGAAATGGCGATCTACCTGTTTGGCGCGGGTTTTCTCTCGCTCGAGTTCTTCACTCAATCGATTCATCTGAGGAAGATCACTTGGGGCAACTGATGGCATGTTTCTCTTCAGCCTTTCATTTTGCTCCGCAATGATTTTTCGTGATATCTCCACCTGAAAAATGTCATTATAGACATCGGGCACAGATTTCCCTCCACAAAGTTGAACGAAAAAGTTTGATGCATCAAGAGTAAAAAGTCACCTCTTCTTTGTATTGCTTCACTTGCTCATTTTGGACTTCCAACTGTTTTGTCATCAGCTCATTGGATTCTTCGATCATGGCCAATTCTTTGATCAATGTCTGCAAATCCGAGATCGTCTCCTTTCCACGCGCAGAAGATTCTTCTTCCATTTCCTGTAACTTTCAGTATTATTTCACATCCTCATGAAATTTCACCGAAATTTTGGACCTATACAATTCTACTTCTTCGTTCAGTGCGCTTATCTCTGCTTGATATGTGACGCATTGATTTCTGGCATCTCTACATTGGTTTTCTAGCTCTTGCTTCTCGTTCTCTATCACTTGTTTATACTGCGACACCTGAAGATGTCAAGACAATAACAATGACGTGTCACCTGTTTCAATAGTTTAAGAATGGTCTGATTCGCAGTTTTCAGTTTCTGACGTTCCGCTTTCAATTTTTCGCCGATGTTCATTTTGTCTTCGTCTTCCCCCCCGCTTGAATCTACAACGAGCCATTTATTTTTGGATTTGGCAAATTTCGATGAAAGAAAATTACCGTCTTCTGTGTCAGATTCAGATTCGGATTCGGATTCGGATTCGGAGCTGGAGGGGACAGGTCGCGGGGACAAGGTTGCTCGAGGGGTGCCCACTGACGAAGGTGATGAGGTGATCTTGTTTCCTACAGTTGCCTGGATCATGATCAATTGTTGCACATTTTGAACAGAATCACTTTTGGTGATGACTGATTTGATCTTGGTGTTCGCGAGTCCTCTCGTGATCGCATGTCTTCTAGTGCTGCCTTGTACGCGTTATCCATCGAAAAGTTTCCGCTCGATCTCTTCATGGCCATGTATGATGAACTGAGCAGGACACTCTTTCGTTTTTCCTCTGGCGAAGAAAGCACCAGACTATTCCTGCGTGACTCTATTCGCGGACGTGGACCTGTTTGATTGATCAAAATCACATCTTCAGGATAGAACAGTTCTTTTCTTCCAGTTGAAAATGAATGATTAATCACTTGTTCCCTCTGCTGTATGAAGCCCATTCAAGGAGATGTTAACTTGACTTAGCCGCCTCAGTTTACTGATTGAAGCAAGCCTTTCAGACGTCATCGATTGGGACAGAGAAGACGTTGTTGACGGAAGAACCTTCTCCTCTGCATCCTAAAGAGATCAGGTCTCATTTTACAAATGAATGGAGAGATATCCGCACCCTGTTGGTTGAAGACTCTGACAGAGCCGAAGGGAGGCTCATCTGGGCTGCTGGTGATGAGTTTTATTTGAAGAAAGAAAATCGGCCTGTCACTACGGAATTTTCCCTTGGAGAGAACACATACAAAACCGGCTTAATTTTAAAGCTACTTTACAGCATTGTAATGGAAACAGTCCGGACAAAAATAACTTGAACAGTCGGACGGTAACAACACATCGTCAATTCAGGTTATGCCGCAATTGAGATTGGGCACATGCATCCGAAGGATTTCTTGAATGAGTCTTTACGAATTATTATTCTCAGAAGCGTTCAATTGTAAATGTTACATAATTCTCCTGATGTATTAATTTAATTTGAACAGCAAATCTCACATCCATCAAGGCCAATTAAAGACTTATGGCGGAGTTTTAATTCCAGATTCTTTTACCACTCAGGAATGGCTGAATACATTGCTCACAGTGAAGAGCGATGTCACCCAAGTATCATTAAGAGGCTACATCCTTGCGGAGGCTGGTCCTTTTGTTCAATTTTGTAAAACCAGACAGGTAAGATCACCTGACATTTCCGAAATAAATCGTTTAGATCGCGGTTATTAACCTGAAGTGGGTATAGCGTAAGTAGAGTATCGGAAACGTTGACATTTTGACACTTGATTCAGGTTTTTCTTCTGTCATTATTTTTAAGAACCCACAACATAAAAACGATGCGAGGGCTCATCTTCTTAGTTGTGGTGGATGTCGTCTTGTCTTGGAGCGCACAGTCTGAACTGAACGCTTTGAG
>MZNV01001219.1:0-10717 GCA_002081555.1 Protostelium mycophagum | reverse complement strand
GAAGATGGAGTGGGTGATTCTGTTGTGATCTTTGACGATTTAACATGTACAGGAACATACAACAGATAATCACACCTGCTCTGAAATCTTTTAAGATATGCAAGTATATCATTTGATTTGATTCTGAGAATAATGTGTTGCAGTTCCCACCAACAGAAGGTGCGTCCCCAGAGAAGCATTTCCCTTCAATTCTGTGCCGTGGGAAGATCTGCAGCTGTGCAAGTTGACCGAGTTTGGATTTGATGTTGTGCACCTTCGTTTTGTTGTAAATCTCAAGTGAGTATCCTAAAGTTGAGATTTCACGAGAGGAAATCCGAATCAAGTCTGACGCTTGTAGATTGCCAAATCTTGAGTCTTTAAGTGTACAAGGAAGGCTGTATGACGAGCAAAATGTAGATTGAAACCACGAATAATTCACAAAGCTAATTAATTATAGGCGGGTTTCAGGAGATTCATCAAACAACATGAAACAATCGAGGAACTGCAGATCTCTGGATCTTTCCCGTTTCGGAGCACCGACCTGCCCAGACTGAGAAAGTTCAAAGGAAGAACTTTTTGTTCGATGATCTCAATGTGCTCAAACCCAACGAGTGAGTCCGACACAAGAGTCAATTTTAAAGTCGCATAGAACGAATCGAGAGCATCGAGATGGGACGACGTCTCTCCGATGAACATCCCGACTGCATATGGTATGATATCAAACGCCTCACCAGAGAATTTCTAGGCGCGTTGCCACACTTGAGACATCTCAGGTGACAGTGCATGGCATTGTCCCTTTTCTCATGCCAAACAGGAGATTTTATTTTGGACCTATTCCCGAACAGATTGAACACTGTGAGATGCACAGCATTGAAGACGATGACACTGAAACTGAATACACTGATGCCTTGATCAATCTTACACCCGCTCATCACTTGAAGACTTTGACTGTCTATGTGAAAACTTGGGAAACCAAAATTTCTTATTCCAAAGAGGAATACATCAGTCACGGCACCAAATGGATGAGACAATGCCCCACTCTCAATCTGATCACTTGGTACGTGAATGAGGACAGGTGCCGTGGACAGCTGGTAATGCAGAGATCCGGAAGTGTGAGTCCTGGTGTTCTTTTGCTTCATTGCTGATGTCAATAGGGTGAGATCAACACCTCTTGTTCCGGTGTTTATGTCAACTTTGGGGAGGGATGGTGGGACGCATCTCACTACAGAGTGTTGGAACGAACCGTCATGCCCCTTGGTTGGTGATAAATCTGCGGTCTGGCCTTCTGATCAATCGTACACATTTCTCAACGTGCATTCTGTTCCTGAAGGCTAGGTGGATGAACCCCCAATCCTTTCAAAATTCGTAGTCATGATCAATCCGTTCTGGGATTCATGAGACATCATACCATAAACTAAGAGCAGCTTCCTTATATGCAAGAAAAGGAAATGATCATTGTTAATGATCATGATCATTTATTGTTCATCTTTCTCAGAGCGTCGATGACGTAGGTGTACACAACCAATAATATTCCTCCTCCAGGTCCCAAACGTACCACCTTCGGTACAAATCCCTTGTACAATGCAGCAGGTCTATGATGGTCAACACTCTGCCGCAGCACAAGAACATTATATAATCTCCATCCCAGAGATAGAAAATGCGGCTCTGCCGCAATCTAAATGTGCATCCACTTTTTGTTATCTGTATTTTGTCCTTCACGTTCTTACCGCCGCAGAATAAGTTTGAGAAATTTGGAATTTCGTTGAGTTTCCTTCCAGCACAATTGACATGAAAACGCTTGAAAAATTGAAAAGTTGTGCTGCATTTGTACAAAGAGCCACAAACAGACGAGGAAAAACAAAATTCTCTGCGGCAACGCCACAGCCAAAAATTAGACTTATAAATAGTACTGACCCTTCCTCCTTCGCGATGAGGGCAAGTGAAGGGATAGTCCATCTATATTTAGGCACACCGTCTGACTTCTTTGTGTTTTGAATTCTAGACTTGACCACATCCGCGGGTGTGTTGAGGATGGTTCCAAAAGTTCCGGCCAGAGCACCAGCGATGAAGCTGTTCATTGTCTCTCCACTCTTGCTCTACAACAGTGTAAATATCTTTGAATTCCTCACGTTCTTTGGTGTGGAAGAAATCTAGGTGAATCATCAAGTAGTGTGCATTTTTTTCATCTGCAGATAAGAGGTATGATGTCATCGTGATGAACGCAACAAGATGCAAATGCATTGACAAAAAAATTTTGAAGTCTTGTTTGAAGTAACGTGCTGCAGCTTTCCAAGCGACACAACCAATAAAACTTGTGTTGGCGATTGATGACATGATCCACCTTTGCTTTAGGTAATATGCCTCTAACATATTGGATAACTCCAAAGTAGCCACCGTTCCACAGTGCGTGTCTCCATAGTGTTGCCTCCATACCTGATCATGATTAATGACTGCCACAACCCCTCATTTCCTGTCTACAACTCTGTTTAAGCAATAAAGCCACACCCAGCGTGGTTCTAAAAATAGAATCTGACACTGCCAAATGATCAATACTGCTGCATACCTTGTGTGAAGGCAAGGGGACCTTCATTCTTGAGCACTTTAACGACACAATCCATCGTGCCAGAGTATAGACCTCTCTGTATCCTGTCATTGATGACACGTAAGTAAATCGTCACTCACCGAATTTTTATCTTGGAGACGGATCTTGACGAGTTCAAATGGTACGACGATGAAGGCCTCAGTACAACCTGCACTGACACCAGCACTATGATCGTTAAGAAGATGATGAATGTCCCGCAATTACCCTATAGCTCCTAATTGAGACACGTGGCCGTTCTTGTCTGAGAAGAAAGGACGGTAGAACTCGTTTGCTGCGAATTTTGTCGCTCTCTTGGGTGTCTCGGCGAGGATGGGTGGGACTATACCTCTATACATGCCGAAGAATCTGGCGAGAAGTCAATCCTCTGAATAAATATTGAACACTGACCCTTCTGTCTTCAACATTTGACCTAAGACACTGAGCATTCCCTGGCTCTTTCCGGTGGATAACTGAGCTCTCGTCTTTACCACATCGGTAGGGTACATAATCATGATCTCCGTCGTGCCTATCACATTATAAACGGATCCTCTGCATTGTATATACCTGCTATGCCTCCTGCGAGAAGGGTATGAAGGAAAGGTGGTTTGTAGGGTGCTTGTTTTTGTGGAGGAGGGACATTTGGAGCCACGACTACTGGGGTTTTTTCTGGTGCGGACGTCATGCTGTTGGTATCGTGTTTCTGTTTGTGATTTTCTCTTTTGTAAAAATTTCAAACAAAAAAAAACAAAAATTGAAATGGCAGCGGTCATCGCCACGAACGATGATGCAACAACCTGCAAGCTGTGAGTATCTCCACTGTTGACAGACGACTTCTTCAAACTTCTTCTCATTTTAATGACAGATCTTGTGTTCAAAAAGGGTATTGGAAGGATCCTTTCATCCAATTCTTCTCCAAAGAACAAGTGAAACGCCCTCCACTCATCAATCGTGGATATTATTCTCGTGTTGCAATCATCAACGCGCTCATGCGGGAGTTTCTGTCCTCTGGAGCGAAGGGAGGCCACAAACAACTCATCATACTCGGTGCTGGTTTCGATACAACCTTCTTCCAATTGAGTGTTCGTATACACTCTAAAGACAATCATTTAATCGACGCAGAAAATCAACCAGATCAATCCAACAGAAGACGCTGGATATACCAGCCTACATATATTTGAATGTGATTTTCCCGAAGTTGTTTCAAAGAAGGTTCAGTTTCATCGACACGATCACAAGTTGATCATGTGTAGGTGTCAATAATCTCTAAGAATCCAGAGTTACGTGCAGCAGTTCATCCTGATTGGGATCATGCCGTTAAAACAGGTTGAATCTTTGCACACAAATAGATAGATGAATTCTGGAAAAGGCACTGTGAAAAAGAGCAGAAAATACACCTGCAAATGTTTAATGTTGCATCATCATCAAAAGATTTATTGATGAAATGAACCAATGTCTTTGTGTTAATAAACTTCCAGATATAAAAGGTCTGTCTTCACCAAATTATCACATACTACCGGTAGATCTCCACAACTTGAATCAACTGGACGCCATCCTCACTGAGAGCAAACTGGACAAGAGGTATACTTTATATCTACCATTTTTATTATCATATCGCGATTTGCAAAAATCTGAATGTGTGCAAAAGTATAAATATAAATATTATCTCAATTATATCAAAAATACAACGAGTTCGAAGTACAGCATAAGACTTTGAGCGTATTATACTGCGTGTTTATTGTTCGTGATGTTTACCGCGATGTTTCTCGACTTTGTTCTGCGGCTCTGCCGCATATTCAATTCTACATCATCATCAAAAATGTCTGCTGCGGCATCATCACTTTGCATACAGTCGTACTCAATTCTGCAGTTTACCGACGATGATATTGTCCGAATGTGTGTTGATCTACCTCAAACCCGAGTACTCAGACAAGATCATAGAATGGGGTAGTAAAGAATTCGCGTTGTCATGTTTCGCCACATACGAGCAGATCAGACCGGATGATCCATTTGGTTCCGTCATGATGGACAATTTGGACGTAAGTGTAGACGTATGATGATTGTTCTAAAAATAGGACAGAAGCGTGGGTGTCCGTTACTAGGAGCGAGGAAATACCCCTCACTCAAGTCGCAAGAGGAACGGTACAAGAACAACGGTAAGTTTTATTTTCACATTTATGATCAGTTTGGTACTGCAAATTTAAATTTCAAATCTCCCGCCAAAATTACTTTTTGTCACTGTTGTCCCACAAGAATCTGTCCTCTAAAGACAAATTCATATTGATGTTCTTCAGGATGGGAGAACAGCGAAGCGATGGACATGTTCAACATCTACAACAATGTGTTAGACAAGAAGGATCGCGAGAGGATTCAGAGGATAGAGTTCTTTGATGAGTTTGAGGAATGGAAACTGATTCAAGAACATTACTGCATCGTGTGGGCATGGCAGGACACAAACAAATCCAATTATTGGAAGAGGTGACTGCATAGACTCTTTGGCAGACATAACTGAACAAGTGAACAGGTCTTTATCCACGCTTAAGAACTGAGGAGGCTGAAAAATAAATTCAAATAAAAGGATTTTTTCTGTTGTAAAAAAAGCAACGTCATGATCTTTTGTGTATCATTTGTTTCGGAACCATATCACCAAAATGGTAAAGAGTTCACCTTTCAGAGACAAGCTGAACATCAACAGGTAGTATTGGCTGCTGCAGTCACAACAAAGAATGGAAAAGGTGCTTTGAGAGTCGATCTCTTTTGATACTGACTTGAGCAGCTCTCCTCTCGCGTCAATTTGTAGAGCTGACCAAGGCCCGTATAGAGGGTCTTCTTGCTGCTTTTCCTAAATTAATTGGTTCTGAGAAGCAACATACCTTCATCGAGACTGAGAGCGTGAGCTTAATCACATTGTCGCTTGACCTAAAACGGTTGCAGATCCGTTATGTGTACCAACCCTTGGAATCTCTCTATGTCCTCCTCTTGACAAACAAATCTTCAAACATTCTAGAGGATTTAGACAGTTTACACTTGTTGGCTAAGATAGTGCCAGAGTACTGCTCTGTGTTGGAAGAGAAGGAGATCACCAAGAAGGCATTCGATATCATCTTCGCATTTGATGAGGTCCCAATTAATTAACGAAAATGTTAGTAGGACTGAATTGAATATTTTAGGCAGTAGCCATGGGTTATAAAGAGAGAGTCAACATTCAACAGATCAAGCACTTCACCTCTATGGAATCTAACGACGAATTACGATACAAGAGTGAACAAAAGACAAAGATGCAGAAAGCAAAGAAGGATGCAGAGAAGGCCAGAAAGGAGATTATCAAGAAGAGAGATCAGGACCGTAGATCTGGCATCAGCTCAGACACCATGAGCCACGTCACAAACACAAACCGCGACCAAAGATCCTACCACCAGAGCGAACCTGTAGTCGAGACCAAGAGGTATGATGTCATTAAATCATCATTTTTTACATTATCATTTACGTGTGCAGAGAAGCACCGAGACCGGCGCCTGAACAGAAATCTGGACGTGGATTGAAATTAGGAAAGACAGGAGCTAAAGGAGGAAGCGGACTTTCACAGATATTGAAGGAAGAGAACGTGAGCGAGTCCCTCTTAGAGAAATCACCATTGATGTCCAATGAGAGCTCCACGTCATCGGCATCGACCGAAAAGGTGTGTTTTCTTTCTGTTGTTTTGTGGTTGAGATTTGGTTCTGTGGGCTGCAGCAAAAATATTTAAACACTGCGGCAGCCGCAGTCTATATACCATCCAAGTAAAAAAGATCCATATATCATAATAAAACTTCCCTCTCTATTGTCCGTGGATCTCTAATCGTCTTTCATGGCAGAATCAGATGACGTCATGACGGATCAACAGGTCTCCATACAAGTATTGGAGAAGATATCATTAGAATGTGAGAACGACGGAGCGCTTGAGAACATGGTCGTCACAGGAGAGCTCATCGTGACCGTATTTGATTCCCAATATTCCAAAATCAAAGTCAAAATCAACCCTTCAAACTCGAAGGAGTTTCAATTCAAGGTACGAAAAAAATAAAAATAAAATTGACGCGTTGTAGAGCCATCCAAACATGGACAAGAACTTGTACAGCGGCAAGAATATTCTGGCCCTCAAGGACGAGAGCAAATTCTACCCAAACAACACTCCGTCTTCCGTGTTGAAGTGGAGGTACGCCACAAAGGACGAAGACGCCATGCCACTCACCAGTGAGCCTCTATACAGGATAATATTTTATTGATGTTTTACAGTCAGTGTGTGGCCTTCTGCTTCCGGAAAGAACATGGTCGTCCCTGTCGAGTTTGAAAAGAAGGTCGATTTCGATCTGTATGATGTCACCATCAGCATCCCCATTCCGTACGTAAATGATGCGGATGTGAGATTCTGACTCGTTGTAGAACTTCACCCATAATTGGGGACTCTGTGGGAAGCTGTGACTATGACTCACGCAAGGGATTACTTCACTGGCGCATTCCCGTGATCGATGATTCCAATGCCACAGGCAACTTGGAATTCACCGTTCCTGGCAATGCATCCACATCATTCCTACCTGTTGAAGTCAGCTTCAAGTATGTCTGCACTCATCACGATCGATCTGATGATATCAGGTCTAATTCTACATTCTCCAAGCTGGGAGTTGAGGCAGTTGTAAATGAGGATAACCAGCCTGTAGTATATTCACAAGAATCTGGTCTGTCTGTGGATACATACTCCATCAAATAACATCACATCTAATAAACATCTTCAACCGTTGTTGAGATCGATTGAGTCATGCAATTTCACCAAGACATGGTCTGAGTCTGTGTTGATTTCCACAAACTACGCTTTGTGCTCGAATTATACTGAAAAATGTACACGATGAAGATCAGACGGCCAGACTGCAGTGGTATGTGAAAGCTGACCGATATAGGTGAGACGACTATACTCATGTCCAACGTTGGTCTCATAGTGTTCAATTTGTTGGGGTAAGGGTCCCAATCATGATCTCCTGTTTGGGATAGCACCGTAAACTGTCACCTGAGATGTCTCAAGTGTGGGAGGGCATAAGGGTCAGTGATGAGATGACAGAGTGCACCGGGCGTCCAGTTAATTACTCCGAAGTCTTCTATCTCGATGCTCTAAGGGTCAGGTTTCTTTGTACAGATGGGACACGGGTCTGGCATAAGAACATAGCCACCTGAAGTCTGAAATATAATGAACGTTCCCATCATTTCAATGATTTCAGACAAGGGAGTCGGTGTTCTTTCCTTGTTCTTCTGCTCCTTTCTACTCTCTCGTTCTTGTCTAACTTTCTTCATTTGTCCTCTGTGGTTTTGCATTTGAATAATTGCAGCACAAAATATTGTGCCTTGCATTTATCGATTTCGTCACAGGGAAGACATTCGACCTGAATCGACGCCGGTCTCGTTACAGCGGTTCCTGTTGCCCAAAACCACACTGTCCCCACAGCCTTCGTTCAGTCATTGTGGGGATACGTGTCAATCAGCTGTTTTTGATCCGCCAAAAACAGCCTGGGAACAATTCAATGATTCAGGTTCCCGTAATTTCGTCAGAGGAAGAGTGCCCCAGAAAATTTACAAACTGCCGAAATTTCCAAGGTTTGAATGAGACAAGATCAAACCACACAAGCACGACTACGATGAAGACGACAACACGCAAGAACAGATCCCCAAGAATAAAGAATAGAATGGGGAAACAAGATCTGGTGGACCGAGATTATACGGTAATCGATGATCTTCTATAACAGACCGATCATTCCATCACTCCATGTCTTCTGACAGTGACTGAAGGGGCCATTGTATCCAGTCCAACTATTTGGAACATCAGAGACCTATTTTCTTGGACCAGATCATCTGCTACTATTCTCCATTTTCTCCTCGCTGCTATTCCTCATACCGAGCTTTCGAGGACTTCCACAAGCACCTCTTTGGAAATTGTTCCCCACTGGTCTCATGGCACTCACCATCTTTTGGAAGAGAGTTCACGTGAGTACATCTTCAAGCTTGTAGTCAGTGGCGATGAAGAATAAGAGTCAATTCTTTCACGGTGGATGTGAATCTGCTTGCAGCATTAGAACATCCTCTAACGTTGATCAGGTACCGACTTATGCAGATAAGACGGTGATGTTATGTGCCGTATTTGCTATGCACTCTTTCGGTGACTCCTTGCTGGCGCAGAGCGATGTTCCGGAGCTCATGGTAAGTCGACATAAATTTACACCGTGTGTTCGACGGCCAGTCCAAAATAAACAAATATTTTTAGTGGCCGGTATCCAAAAATCTAGCCTTCATTCTAAAAACGATTCATTTCTTCAAATTGATCATCAACAGGATGGTCAATCGCCTGTGAGGAATATGGCGATATCCACATTATTATTTGGGTGTGGATTCCTTCTCAACTCGGTACTCGTACTGACCGAATTGAAAGAAGAAGAGAGGACTTGGAAGCAGATGGGATTCAAGACCAGATTGTGCATAAGTAAGAATTATTATCCAGCCTTCCATTTTATACCAAAATTCTTTTGAATAACAAAGTCGCAGTAATCGGGTTGATTTACGGTCTCGGCGTGATATTGTTCCTCTTAAGTAATCTGGTAATATTTTCTTCTCATTCATTTCCAAAACTGATGAGCCCAGCAATTACAAATGAATGATGGAGCTTGGATGCTTCTCCTCGTCCCCTACGTCATCTCTGAGATATTCTTCTTCGCTACCGCCATGATGGCCGGTGACGTCATGATGATCACAGTAAGGACTTCGCAATCGTAACGAATGTTGATCTCCGCAGGGCACATTGTTGTATTTTGCAAGCGACACGTGCATTGCGGTGGAGGACGCACTTCCTTCTTCTTTCCCTTTGTTCATGATAAGCTGGCCGTTGTATTACGTGGCACAGTGGCTGCTCTTTTTATCTGGACTCAGGTAAAATGAAATATTTGTCTCAGCGTTTCCATGTGGCTGTGCCGCAAGCTAAAACACAACAAAAAACACGGTGGCGGGAACTGAATTTTTCAAATTTATTATATGATGACGTCACGTCTCACTATTGAGGAAATTTGTACGATACACTTCTATTGATTTGTACATTCACGAAAAGAAACTAACATTGACCAGGTGGTTGCAGAAGCATAATGAAGAGGCAGATGGAAAGTACAGCATGACATTGTTCAACAGAGCGAAGAGCATACTCTTCTATATGGGTATTGATCTCCCCTCAAGACAGGCACAGCCGAAACAGCAGAGAGCCAAGGTGATGGCGCAGCTTGCAAAGGATATGGCCACCAACATGTGTAATTAAACTGAGAATAAATGATACATATTTTCTGGTTCATCCAAAATAATCGTGACTACAACGGTGTAAATCTGCGATTTATGCTTTTTTCGTTATTTTGGAAACGAAATTCCTTCAACAAGGGAACTGTGACATATTGTGCTGATTTTATCAACACGGTCACAGTTTCCTACTATAACCTCTAAATCTGCCATTATCCAGCTACAGACCTGGAGAGTTTAGCACACACCACACCAGATCAGTTTTTCCAGATTGTGAGACGGTTTCAGACGAATCTCTGACAACAACAGCCTTCACCCGTGATAGCATTCATGTTGTTTTTGAATTGCAAGGATGACAATCATGTCGCAGGCAGTTCAAGGGATCGAGACAACGGCACAAAAAGAACTTTCCAATCATTTTCATTTCTGCTTTGTAAATTCCTTTACTGGTTGAAATATTTTTAGATCTTAAAGAACTTTCACTTCCGGTGAATAAGAGTGTTTCTAACTCTTACAGGTTATTCCTGGCATATCTGTCTTCGCTTCTGGCAAATTCCTTTGCATTACAGCCTTACAGGACCTTCTACCACGTCATTTTGATCCTGTTATTCTATTCGGGGATATCATTCTTGCTGTCTACAACGATTCCGAACCGCCTGACACCCTTCAGGTCTGTCAACAACTCTTGAATATGTCTTATTTTGCAAAGGTTTGGAATGCAATGGGAAATTTCCAGTTCTCCAAGATTTGGAAAACTGACAGTAACTACATCGAGCCAATGCGGACCAAACAATTGTACCTCCTGTTTATCTACAACGCTTTGAACGTGACCGTCGCTCTTGTCTTAAGACAGCGCCTGTCAAA